>JAEQBH010006110.1:0-238403 GCA_016808115.1 Tetrastigma voinierianum
TTTTAGGGCCTAATATCACGGAAGCCTATAAATAGAAGCTCAAAGGAACAAGTGTGCGACTTTTTGGCCAGATCTTAAAGTTATGCGCTTTTGGGAGGCGAAATTCCTTTGTATATATTTTTCTTTTTCTTTTTTTATCTTTTTATTATTTATTTGATTTCCTTTTCTAGATTAAATTTTTCTTTATTTTAGATTAGAAAGAAGGATCTCGAATCGAGATTTCCCGAAAGCTGGAATGAATGTAACCGCTTTCACTTCTATCTAAACTTCAATGGAATCGGGAATTTTTCGAATTCATTTTTTTCCATTTTGATTACAATTTCAATGAATTTGTTTGATTAACTAGTCATTGTCATTTGTAATCTAGGAATGGAAAGCTAAGCTCCCTCTGGGAAGAATCTTTCATTGGGATTATGGTTTGCAGTATTTTAATGTTGTTTTGGGTACAAAAACTGGAGTGATTTAACTGGTATTACTTCTACATTGAACTGTTTTGAATATCAACGTTTGGTACCTAGAAAAAGTCAGACATTGATTTTATTTCTAGAATCCCTGGAGCTTAATACGTAAATGGATTACCCGAGAGAAAAGAGCAACCATCGGGGAGGCACGAGCCGAACCAAGCCGACACATGTGCTCGACTTTAATAAAGATGTTAATTGGCTTGAAGTTTATTCAAGCTCAATTTGAGCGTTTTATTTGTGTTTGAATTCGGCTTGAGAAAAAAAAAAAAGCTCGAAGCTCAGCTCGAGTAGGCTCATTTTATGTATCATAAATTGACTAATATCATAAAAAAATAAAGCTCGAAGCTTGGCTTGAGTATGCTATATATTAATATTAGAATATTATTATTTATCACTTATTTAAGTAAGCTCGAATAAGGCTCGACAAGCTCGAGCTGAATGTGTTAAAGCTCAAGTTTGGCTTGTTTAACAATTCGAGCTCGATATCAGGCTCGTTTAATTTTTCGAACCGAGCCGAACGAGCTTTTTTCCGAATCGAATCCGAGTAGCTCACGAACCGTTTGGCTCGTGGCCACCGATTGGGGTAAATTACAGCACTAATATTATTTGAACTAATGCACTTTAGATTAATGATACATCATCGGGGAAGATCTAACCTCTGACTTAAAGGTTCCCTCCTGGGTGACAGCAGGAGTGTGTTCCCAAGGAATGTGATCCACCTACTAATCTACTAGTTTAATTTTGAGAGGTTTCACCTTACTTGGGAGGAATAATCTCAACCCTGTGTTAGCTAAGATTCTAATCAAGGGGAGAGGGAATTTATGTCTAACTGATGGTTAAGGTACCAATTATTTTGGGAAAGGCTTGCATTAACATGTCTATACGGGCAAGAAATTTCCAGTCCTAAGAGATGGTTGTAAAGTATTGAGAAGGAAAAATGGCCATATCTTAAAAGGGATCAAATCCTGCTGAGTAGCTTCTAGACCCATTGACCGAGATGAGAATGTGGTGCATGGAGAGTGAAATAGGTGGTGTGGAGGAAATCTCAATGCTACACCAACTCGCTTCGACAATTCCGCAGTTCATATCCAATACTTTATTTTCTGGAAAACATGCAAATTGATGGTTATAACATTGATTTCATTCCCAGTTTTATTTCAGTCTAGTAACTATCTAATCCATGTATTTTAAAATTTCTTTATATCTTATTCAATTATCTTTAGAAATTCAACATATTATAGAAATTGTGAGGTTCAAAGAAGTGATTATCTTGCAGCGAGGGTAGTTAATCTTTAGATTTTCAAATCAATCCTCATGGGAATGATATTCGGACTTATTTTGTCCACTTTATTACTTGTATGACCTGTGCACTTGCAGTGATTTAGACCAAAATCAATTTTAATTGCAAATTATTACTTACACAGCAGAAAAAAAAATTATATATTGAGTCAACAAGTTTTTCGCATTATCGTTTAGGGATGGAATAATCTTTGGTGGCAAAGTATCAAGAATCAGTTAGTTTTGATCTATGTAAAATCAATAATCATTTTTTTCCCACAATACATAGGATATTAAAACTAATTGATCTTTGAGTTTGTTAGAAGCTCCTTTGTATGATTGCACTACAATTTTCCGATAGGCTGACTGTCCCATAGGCATCGAGCTTCTTCCTATTGCTCATGATGTCTTTCATAAATTTTACATAATTAGGCATTTGAGCCAAAGCATCGGCAAACGGAATATTGACCTCAAGCTTTTTACTATCAGAAACTTTCTAAATTGCTCAATGCTTTCTTGGTCTTTCGAAATTTTGAGTGGAAAGGTAAGGGTGGGGTATAAATAGGAGGTTTGTTGGAGAATTGAGTTTCCTCGAACCATAACTTCTTTCTTCGATTATTTTTGTGTATTATCTACCTTATCTCTTCTTGATTCATTTTATGCACTAGCTGGCTCTTCCTGCCTCAAAGATTCTTTCCTCGCTTCTATTTCGCTTTTTTTCAATTTATGCAGTCATCTAAATTTCCTCCCACTCCTTAGAGGACAATATACACCTGCTTAGGATTAGTCTCTATGCTACTAGGGAAAGACTTTGAAGATTTTTTTTTTAAGGATTGGGCCATTTGCCCCATTTGAGTCTCTAAATTCTTCTTAGTCGCATTAAAGCTTGCTTGATTTGTTTCCAAATTCTTCACAGAGGCACCCATAGTGGAATAAATTTTCTCCATATTCTTCATCATCTTGGCCATGTTAATTTGACTATTTTCTAGCCGAGTGACTCTTGAGTCATTGCTCATCTTCATGTCATTTACCACGAATAAAAAGCTCATTAAAACCAAGTCGCCTCTACATTCCTTGATGATTGAGCTCAAGCTCCTTTATTTTTGGCAGAGGTGCCATAGTGGTACTCAATTGGTGAGGCTCATGATGAACTATAGCTTGGTTCCTATATGAAAATTTTCATGATTTCTCAATCTTGGGTGGTAGTACAAAGGTAAGTTGTTGTTCGGCCGAAACATGTAGCCTTGGTTGCTCACATAATTCGCTTCTTCCACTTGATACGGGATCGTCATCATTAAGTTCCTAAGCCAAATATATGCAATTTCCCCTAAGTCGGGTTTCTTGGATTTTGTTGATTTAGCTTAGTCATTAGAGCATCAAACTTCACCTCCAAAGAAGATATTCTATCCACATCATGCATTCCTCCTTGTCTTCTTCCAGCACTTCTTTTTGAAGGTGCTTAATTGTTGTTTTTGGCTAGTTCATTAAATAACTGATCGACTTCCCTCACGGTCTTTGTTGTGATTGATCCTCCACAAGTCAAGGCCTCCACCAATGCTCTTGTTGAATAGTTCAAGTCCATTGTAGAAGGTTTGGACTTGGGAACTAGCTCATATCCATGCTATAGGCACTTTCTCATCAATCCTCTAAATTTGTCCTACATGTATCATATAACGCTTTCGTCAACTTATCAAAACTGTGTATTTTCCGCACTAAGTTGTGAAGTGAGTTTGGGTGGAAAGAATTTTGTTAAGAATACTTCTACCAACTCTCCCCATCTATTTATTGAACCCAGTATCAAATTGTGAAACCAGCTCCTTGCCTTGTCCCCGTAGAAAGAATGGAAAAAGCTTCAACTTGATTACATCATAGTCGACCCCATTCATTTTAATAGTCCCACACAACTCCAAAAAATTCGATAAGTTGTCCATCGGGATCCACATTTCCCCCAACCGCCGCGTCGGGACCATAGAAATTCAAAGCAAGTTTCAGCTCAAATTGTTTTGTGTCAATAGATTAGTGTCAAATCCCTGAATGTTCTGGTCATGGTCGCCCCAACAATTTCCAAGTGTTGGCTCTCGATTCCAGTCATTTCAATATAAACTTAATGACCCTCATCAGATCTAATATGTTGATCTTCCATCCCGGTATTATCTACCTTGACCTTTCTTAACTTGGACAATGTTATTTTAATTTCCGGATTAAACGACAATAACTCAGAAACCCTTTGAGCTTTAGGACTTAATCTTACTTCCCAACATATACTAATTAGATAAAATCATAGTAATCCACTAACTACACCAACAAACATCAGTACAAGCCTGAATCCACAAAATTGTTCTGTAGAATGGATAAATCAAATATCAATATTAACAACCACTAGAGTAAAGTTTAGCCATACATAGCAACCTCAAAACCTAACAAAATCATGTATGAACCAAACATAATGCTGAAAGATTAAGAGAGAGAGAAGAGTTTAGTGGATACAAAAATGTAAAGTAGAAGTCCTCAACTTCAAAAAACAAGATAAAAATAAAGAAATCTAAAACCTTAAGTCTCGAATCTTGAGAGAGAAACCCGAGTAGAGGATATTATGTCTCAAAGTTCAAACCTAATAATTGATATAATTATAGTATTTATAGGCCTTGGAAAATGGGCCAATGATGGGCTAAAAATGGGAATATTTATTCTACCTTGCTGTTAGACTTATTGTCTTAACATAGATCAAAACTGTTGAAGACCAAACTAACCAAGAATTAGCACTCCGCCTCCTCAAGACTAAATCATTTCTCTCGTAACGACGCCTAAAAACTTGTTTGAGACCCAAGATAATAAATATGTGTTTTCTTAGGCAAGAAGGTTTCATTTGAAAATGTTTTTCAATCTAGTTCATCGCAAGTGCACAGTGTCAGACAAGTAATAAAAGTGGATTTAAGTCCGTATAATGTTCCCATGAGATCGATGAGAAATCTAAAAATCAATTACCCCATCTATTCAAGATCCTTACTATTTGAACTCCAAAGTTAAAAGTGATTTGGTTTTAAACTAAAGGAAATGTAAAAACTAAATAAAATTCTATTCCTCTATATTAAGAATTCAAAATAATTTGATTGGAAAAGTTCACTGGGTATGTTAACACTGGGAAGTAGATCAGTGTACAATCATCAATTTTTGCATCATTTTATAAAATGGTTCAGCCATCAGTTGAAATCTAAACTTGTCAAAGATGCAAGGTATTATAGTTTGGATTTCTCCATACACCATACATTTCACTAATTAGAGTCCATGTTTCTTTTCGAGATACATGAGTCTAATTAGTTACTTGTGGCAAATAGAATCCTTTTAATATTTATGTATTTTTTTCTTGTGATTTTTTTACACCCAAATCTTAGGACCCAAGAATTCTTGCCTCTATAAACAAAGATAATGCAAGTTTTTCTAATCTAATTGGTATCTCATCCATCAAACTGATAAAATTCCTCATCTCCTCGACAGATTCATGCTAACACGGATCAAGATCCTTCATTAGATAGAGGAGAAATCTCCATCAATTAAATTGATACATCCAACTATTCTCACACCATGAGTAAATTAGTGATCTATCGAAATAATCTTTTAGAGTTCACTAGTTCCACAATATTAGTCTAACATACCCCCAGGTAACTAATCCATACTCTCAAGATTCTCCATCTCTATTCACTTAGAGGGCCTCCTGAAAATCAAAGCAAGATACAGTTCTTTTTTGGGTACACGCTACTAATATTCTGAACTATTAATTTCAAGAACAGCACCAATTAAATAAATTCAAGATTTCAAACTATGACATTCTTTCAAGTTGCGTAGAAATCAATAATTAACATCGATCCATTCCTAGAGGGAGCTTAGTCTTTCAAGATTGGATTACAAATAATAGTGACTAACGGATCAAGAAAATTCATTGAATTTGCCAGCAAATTGAAATAGATGAACTCCATAAATTCTCCACATTTCATTTAATTAAGACAAAGTAATGAAAACTAAGATTTTACACAAACCCAATTCAAACTTTGGCAATTTATCTGCTCCATCCTAAGAAAAACTAACTAAAAAGCTAAGCTAAGACTAAATTGACAAAACATAAATTAAAAGAAAAATAAATGAAAAATAATATACAAGGAGATTCCAGCTACTAAGAAGTTCCTAGTTTGGTAGAAGTTATGCACAATGTCGTAGGTGTTCTATTTATAGATTTTCAAATGATGGACCACACTTCAAGGCTGAAATTGTGATCCCCAAAAAATCTAATGACAGGTTACTTGCCTAACATTGAAAATTATGTCGCAACATAGTTGTCATCTTTGTTCTCCGGCTTTTTTCGTGGCTTGCAGATTTTTGTCATGAAATAGTTTCATGATTTCTTCTTGAATTCTATCGCGTCAGACTTTGAAAATGTTGTGACAGAGTTCTGCTGAAGTTGTCTTGTAATTGTCGCGTGTCGCGACATAAAAACATTGTTGCAACAACGTTTCATTCTTTGTTTCTCTTGAAACATAAAATTTCTTTGTTGCTACAAAGCTTCTTACCATTCATCTTTGTTTTATGTCGCGACATAATTTTGAAATGTCGCGACATAAAATAATCTTTTTCTCACACTGTGTCGCAGCAGTCTTTTGTTCTCTTCTAGGCGCTTCTCTTTACCTTATGTCACGACATAGCTTTCCATTGTCGCAATAGATGTTTTTGCCTTTAGCTTTTCATCTTTGCTATGCATATAAATAATCGTGGTTGTGACATTCTTTGGGTGGGTTTTCAATCTTTGTCGCGGCAACATTTCTTTTGTCGTGCGACAGTTCCTCACAAGCATGTTATTGTTGTCGCGACATAGTCTTGTTGTCTTGCACAACTGAATCTGAACTTTATGTCACGACAAACTTGGAAAATGTTGCTACATATTTCCTTCCTTGATCTTTGTCGCTAGCTGAACTGTTTGTTGCAACATTGAAATCTTGTCGCAAACTAACTCGTTTCGGATTCTCTTAATCTCATTGCTCTTCCATTTCTATCAGCGACATAATTTTCTTTTGCCACGACAGATATTTTTCACTTTGTAGCTCTTTATGTCGTTAGATAAATTTGATTGTTGAGACAAAACTCTACTATCATTTGCTTGATCATTGTCGCGATAGAGCAAAATAATATTGCGACACATCCTTCTTCAAGAACCTCTCAATCAATATCACGACACAAAAAACCATTGTCGCGAAAAAGTTATGTCTTCTGATTACCATTATTTCACAACATTTATCATTCAATTTCTCTCATTTTGTGTCGCGACAAAGTTGTGAAATGTCGCGACATTCTTCACTTCTAGCTCGAAGTTCAAATTTTCATCTTTGTTTCGTGACATATTATCTGGGCTGTTCCCTTTGAAATTATGTCGCGGACATTTTTAAATTATGTCGCACATTTCTACCTTAGCTAATTTTTCCTTTTCTTTATTACTGGATTTTGCTTTTTCTCGCATTTAAACCCGCAAACACAGGCTGGTGAATATTCCATAATTCAGCATTAAAATGAGTCATAAACTTCCAAAAATATGCTAGAAAAATGGACTATAAATAGATCAGTTTAGGACTCATTAAATTCCCTCAAACTTAAAGTTTTGCTTGTCCCCAAGAAAAGAAAAGAAAATTTTGTTTGTCCTCAAACAATTCAGCTTTTATTTTTAAGGACATTTTTCTGATCCTCCCTAGACATCTTTTCTATTGAATCCACAATTTAGCTGGAAAAATAAGTCAGTAGTAAAATTATGTTTGAACAAGTTTCCATCCGAACTAGGAAGATTTTCAAGTAAGTTCACTAAACAGTAACACCTCATAGTATGAACAATTCGCTTATTTGACCATGATCTATGAGCCACTACTGTTTTCACATTTTCATCAAGTGTGACATTAATCTTCCGAGACAATACTCAAATAATAAACTCCCTACGATTTTCTAAGTCCCATATGCTTGTTTGTCATATTAATCTCCACTAATGTAGGCATTTCACACCTTCAAAATCACCTTAGGTCTTTTAGGCTTATAATGTGGTCAATCGGGTAGATGAACGACAATTTGGGTTTCAATTTTACCTGCATTCCACTTTTACAACTCAAACTCCATTATGCCTATCTCTCCCATCCTTGACTTTTTCCATTTATATAAACTTTCAAACAGACCCAAACTTGGTTTGGTATCCTTTTGGTATACTCTTATTGTGGTATTTTTCAATTCATACACTTTAATTATAGATTCTCTTCCTATATTAGAAGCTTTTTTCACTCTTTTTACTTTCTATCAAGGTATATGGAACAGTTGTAATGTTTTTCTTTTAAGCTTTCTACCACTTAACAAACTTTAAGCTAGTAACTCCCCATACTAGTTGGCATTAGGTACTAGATGTTGAAACACTCCTAAGAACTTGATTGTTCGGCGGAGGAAGGATACAAGATAAAACTCATTCCACCTCGATACTTTATCTTTTCACAAATTTTCTTTTCATCTTTCCTCATCTTAATTAGTTGTCCTTTCTCAACCCTTCTTATCATCTTTCAAAATTCGAAATACTACTCCCCAAAACTTGTCCTCTTCTATTATTGATGTATTTGTCATGCAATCTGGGCAAATAAGGGTTCTTTACTGTAGGATTAGATTTAAGGGAGGATTTAGGCTTTCATTTGTCAAGTTGATGATGAAATTGCTGTTGGCTCAAATATGGAACTAAGATATGATATGCATATTATAAGTGTAGGCTTAAAAGTTCAAACTTCCAAGAATGGCTCATATCATTTCTGTTAGTGGTATTGCTTCAGATTTCGCTCAGACTAATAATCTAACAAGTTCTAGACTTCTTTGGGAGATTAAACTCGTGAAGGACTTAAGATGTCCCTAATCTTAGCATAATTTGTTTTAGAGGTACTTTTGACCATGTGCATTGTTTATCAAGATTCACAACTAAATCATGAGTAGAAACAAAATTATGTCTTATTTGTTCCATCATTTGTTTAAATTCTTCCTTATTCTTGAAGTTCAACATATTCATTGATAATATTACAACTTCCTTTTTCACCCCTTTAATCCTACCCCCCCATTGGTTTCAAAATTGTATTGTTTGCTTCTAGACATGTTATTATGCTATTTTACAACTCAAAGGCTTACACAAATCAAAACATTCAATTCAGAAAAATTTAACATAGCCACAATTCAATTCAGTCATTGTTCAAATTCCACCAAACAATTCACAACTACTTAGCAAATAAACCCAAGAAAACTGGTTTCTCCATTATTCAACAAAGCTATACAACTAAAAATTCATCAATCTTTATTTATTTAAAATCAAGAAATGAAAAATAAAATAAACACAAGAAAGATGCAAGAGAAATGGACAAATGTGTTTACAACTCCATTTTTCATTTGCTCGTGCACAAGGGATTTTATTTCAAAGATGGAGATATGGAGAAACAACAAGGTAAGTCATTTCTTTATTCTATCATTCTCGACGTTCAGATTCATTGATTCAAACTTATAACCCAGACGGCGGAGAGAATTCGTGAATCGGATCGGTGGTCTTTTAGCCTTGCTACCTTCTTCTTTGTTAAATATAGACCACTCCATGGAAATAGACATTTTCTTAATGAGATTATCTTGTCTCTGTCCAATGGAGTTTAGAGTTCCCTCAAATTCACCTTAGGCGTAATACACATCTGATCAAATTATTGTTAACCATATCGAAACTCTTAGTCCATAAATTTTCCTTGTAATTGAGGGTTGCCTCCATATATCTATCCCTCTTCTCTATCAGCTTCTTGATCTCTTTCTGATACTCCTTATATAGATATCCAAAAGCATCTACCTTTTGCATCAGATTTTGCTCCATTGCATCCTCCCACTCCTTCATTATCTTCAACAAATTCACCGTTCCACCCGGTCCGAAATGAATGCTTTCTCCCTTGTCCTCAGTTCTCTTCTTAATTCTTTTTCTCTTTGTTCCAGTTTACTCTTCTATTCTTCATTGCTCTGTTTGAGTGCATCCTTTAAATTTTGATATCTTCTTCAGCTCTTCATCCATATACTCATCTCTCAATTTTAGTTGAATCCTAATTGTATTTCCCTCTCCTCGCACTTCGCCCCATGACTTTCAGCATTTCCATCACTTTTGCATTGTTGTTGTGCTACCCTAAGCTCTCGACTGGCTCCTGATGGATTTCTCTTAATTCTGGGGATACAGTCAAGATAGGGCCCAAGCTTCTCTGCCTCTCTTGATACTCTTGAATCGGGCTCTCAAACTATACTTGTTCAATTTCTCTAGTATCCCCTTCCTCTTTTTCAACTTCTACTTCCTTTTCCTTTCCTCTGTTCTTTGGCCCCTTAGTTATTCCCTATCAACGTCAAAGGAGAAACTTTAGGACATGTTTCTTCTTCTTCCTAATCTCCTTCCACACCTCCTAAGATGCACAGTCTTGTGATTAGTGCTTGATGGGGTACTAATCCCCTATAGCTGCCTTTGTAATAACTCAAAATTGATTTCTCTATTACTTTCCCAACACTGAATTTGTATCCCTTCAAGACGACTTACAACAGTATCGCCTCCTTCTCCTTGACTGTACTCAGGTGTTTAGATGGTAAAATGACTGAGTAAATGAAATAGAACCAAACCTTGGCATCTTTAGTCAACAAGCCTCTTGCAATAGACTCATGGGGATTCTTCCTTGTGGCATTCCATTTCCCCTTCCCATATGTCAGCAGATCAACAATATTATGGAAATCTAGTTCTTTCACCAGTCTCTTAAACTTTGAACCATTCTTTCTCTCATTCAGATTGAAAGTTTCATCGATCTTCTCCTTGTTGAACGATATCCACTGACCTCTAACATACACATTCTTTTCCTTTATTCCTACCATGTTCGAGTAAAATTCCTTCACTATATCCACAAATCCAAGAGCTTTATGCTCACCGAATAGGTGCCATCCTTCTTCTCAATTACTTCTTGGAAGGGTAAGATTAGCCTACTGAAACCTCTTTCGCCAATGAAATCCCTGTGCTGCAACTTGTCCCTCTAAGCAAAGTAAGCAAGCTCTGCAAAAAAATCGCTTACTTTTTCCTCCCTTTGCTCAGCTCTAGCTTCTTCAACTCCTCTTTCTCTTTTTCTGGTTTCTTCAGCTCGTTGTCTGCTCTTTGTTCTGCTTTGTGGTATTTCTTCTTCCTACACTCGCTCTCGACTAAGTTTTCACCAACTTCTTCCTCAACTGTATTCTTTCCATCATTTCATTCAAGTTCGAATCAACTTTGATGAGTCAAACATGGCCGAAATACGCCTTTAGGGATCTAGTGGTTTTCAAGGAAGATGAGAGAGGATTCGTGAAGGAAGATGAGTGGGTTGATGGTTTGAGAAAGGTGGCCTTAGTTTTCAAAATTCTCTATTTATAAACCAATTGATTATTTGTGCTTTTCTAAGCTTTGCAACAATAGAAATTTTTGTCACAACCTAAACCTTAGGTTTTTTGGCTTAAGTTATGCTTGTACATAAAACAATTGGTTGCGACAAACACCACTTAGGTTTTGAACCTCATGTCGCGACAAAGAAGAATAATGTCGCGACATAGTTCATTCAGCTCAAGTAAAATAATGTCGCGACATAAAAAGTATGTTGTAACATAATTGTTCATACTTTTATAGCGAATAATGTCGCTGACATAAAAAGCATGTCACGACATACTGTGATTTTCTAAAAGGCTAAACCAATTTTTTGTCGGGACAAAGAGCAATAATCTTAAGTGATAGTGAATTAATGTCGTGACAAAGAAAAGTATGTCACGACAATCCAATGAATTTTTCCCAACTTTGCACAATTAACATTCTTTCAACTAATCAACACACAAGATAGTATGCAATACATTCATACCACTCAAAACATACTTGTAAAGACATATCTAACATCAAAGCATCTCAATTCAAGTATGAACAACACATTTCATTTCTTCATTTAATATAATTCAACATGATGATATATAAAGTATTCAAAGAATGGGAACAACAAAGCTGCTTTTCAGTTTCTGCTCTATAAAAATACATTCCCCCAAACTTCAACTATGCATTATCATTAAAAGATAAGTTAGGGACATAGAAGAACTCCCCCTTGTAGCACTTTCTGCATAATGAATTGAGAAAGAATGCTTCCAAATAAAATTCATCTCTAATTCAACTTTACTTGCCCTAAAAAATCAACAAAATTACAAAATAAAATTTAAAACAAAATTAAAACTAATCTTCAAACACACAAAATTTAACAAAATTAATATAACTATGAAAATTAAAATTTTCTTGGGTTGCCTCCCAAGAAGCTGCTCAGTTTAAAGTCTTTAGCTAGACATTTGCTGTGAATTGTTTTCCTTCGTAAAATTCTTCTCTTCAAAATCCTGATCTAATCTTCATTTATGTTCTCCAAGATAATGCTTCGCCTCCGACCATTAAGTTTAAACTCATCTCCGTGACCGCCAATGTTACTACCCAAAGGGTACTTGCTACTACCGTAAGGCCCACTCCATCTTGACTTCGCTTCCCTGAAAAAGCTTGAGCTTAGGAATTGTATAATGTGACTACTTCTCATGCTTTGAATTCTTCCTCAATTTTCTCGAATATGCCACTTTGTCTTATCTTTATAGATTCTAGCATTATCATAAGCTTCATTCCTCAATTGCCAATTCTTTTTCATATCTTTGTAGATTCTGGCATTATCATAAGCTTCATTCCTCAACTTTTCCATTTCATTCATTTGGAGTAATCTCTTTTCCTTGGCAGCTTGGAACTCACAGTTCTGTTTCTTGATGGCCCACATAGCTTTATATTCCAGTTCTAGAGGGAGATGACAAGGTTTTCCAAATACAACTCTGTATGGAGACATTCCAATAGGAGTTTTTTAAGCAGTTTTATAAGCCCACAATGCATCACCTAGCCTTATAGACTAGTCTTTTCTGCTTGAGTTCACTGTTTTCTCTAGAATTTTCTTTATCTCCCTGTTGGAAATCTCAGTTTGCCCATTTGATTGAGGGTGATAAGCCAATCCCATTACATGTTTGATTTCATATCTGCTTATCAGTTTTGCAAAAACCTTGTTTGCAAAATGGCTTCCCTCATCACTAATGATTGTTATAGGTGCTCCAAATCTGCTCAAAATATCTCTTTGAATAAACCCAACCACTATGCTAGCATCATTTATGGGACAAGCTATTGCTTCCACCCATTTGGATACATAATCCATAGCTAGGAGAATGTATAGATTTCCAAATTAGGATGGGAAAGGTCCCATCAAGTCTATCCCCCATACATAAAAAATCTGTACCACTAGGATTCCTTGCAGAGGCATCTCATTTCTTCTGCTTATGTCGCCCATTCTCTAACATTTATCACAATGTTTTACCCATTCAAAATAGTCTTTGAATAGAGTAGGCCAATAAAACCTGATTGGAGAATTTTATGGGATGTTCTCTCTCCTACAAAGTGTCCTTCATATGGTGATGCATGACAATTATCAAGAATTCCACCTTGTTTTGTTTATGGTACACATCTCCTGATAATCATATATGCTCCTCTTCTGAAAAGTAGTAGGTCATCCCAAATATAAAATCCGCCATCGCCTCAACTTCCTTTCTCACGGTGGTTGAACTATGCATAATTCCACAAGCTACAATTCACAATATCGCCAGAAACCAAGGTATTTCTAGACCGATAACAAAACAATCGCTATCGTGAATTTTTTTCTATTATTTCACTCTCTATATTCTCTTCGCAGTTCTTTCCATTCTAGACAATAACAACTATCACATTGTTACTTACCTCTTGTTGTCTTTGATTTCTAAATCAAAATCTTGCAGCAGTAATACCCATCTTGTCAGTCTTGGTTTGGCATCTTTCTTTGTCATCGATATTTAATAGCAGTATGATCAGTGTGTATTATAACATGAGACCCTAATATGTAAGGCCTGAATTTTTCACAAGTAAACACCATTGCCGACATCTCATTTTTTGTGGTAGAGTAGTTCTCTCGTGCTTCATTGAAGGTTTTGCTGGCATAGTATATGGCCTTGAATATATTCCCAATTCTTTGTCCCAATACTGCTCTCATTGCATAGTCACTGTCATCACACATTATTTCAAACCCCCTATTCCAGTCAAGTGTTACCATGATGGGAGCTGTAGTCAATCTGGACTTAATTTCTTCAAATGCAAAATTTGCAGATCCATCAAAAATCAAACTTTGCATCTTTTCCAACAATATGCATAATGGTTCAGAGGTTTTGAGAAGTCCCTTATAAATCTTCTCTGTGAAATCTAGCATGCCTAGTTCTTTCGTCTCCACATCGCCTATTGCATACCACCGGCATCACACATTATTTCAAACTCCTTGTTCGCCGAGTCAATCTGGACTTAATTTCTTCAAATGCAGCCATGCAAGATTCATCAAAATCAAACTTTGCATCTTTTTCCAACAATATGCATAATGGTCTAGAGGTTTTGAGAAGTCCCTTATAAATCTTCTGTAAAATCCAACATGTCCGAGGAAACTTCTATCCCTTTAACTGTTGTAGGTGGCAAGAGAGTCCTTATAATAGCAACATTTTCTTGGTCTACTTCTAGCTCAGCTGCATAAATATTATGCTCTAAAACAATACCCTCTGCTACCATGAAATGGCATTTTTCCCTGAAGTATTGTTTCCAAAATTTTCAAGCATTTCTCAAAACTAGATCCATATACTGAGAAGTCATCCATGAAGATTTCCATAACCTCTTCCACCAAACCTGAAAATATAGACATCATACATCTTTGAAAGGTGGCAAGAGCATTACATAATCCAAATGGCATCCTTCTAAAAGCAAACGTGCCATAAGGGCATGTAAATGTAGTCTTCTCCTGATCCTCAGGGGCTATGGCAATCTGGTTATATCCAAAATATCCATAAAGAAAACAGTAATAGGGGTGTCCTACTAACCTGTCCAACATTTGGTCAATGCAAGGTAGAGGATAATAATCCTTTCTTGTACAAGATTCGCTTCTCGTGAGTCTATACATACCTCTTCATCCTCGCCACGCCTTATAGAAATCAATTCATTCTTCTCATTTCTTATCACAGTGAATCCACCCTTTTTGGGAACCACATGAATTGGGCCCCAAGGGCTTTCTGAGATTGCATATATAAAACCTGCATTCAACCATTTTAGTACTTCTTTTCTGACAACTTCTTTCATTACTGGATTTAGTATTCTTTGATGCTCAAGGGAATTCTTTGCATTATCCTCAAAGAGGATCTTGTGCATGAAGATATAAGGACTCATGCCTTTCAAATCTTCTATTGACCAAGCAATTGCTTCATCGTATTTTTTGAGAATTTCCAGCAGTTTTTGTTCTTCATGCTCAGTTAATGCAGCTGATATAATAACAAGTCTTTTCTGGTTCTAAGAAAGCATACTTCAAATGACTAGGCAATTCCTTCAAGGTTAAACCTTCTGAACTTGTTTCTGTTTCTTTTGCCTTCTCCTCATTGCTGTATTTTTCTAGGCTATTCTCATTCAAAGTATTGTTTCTTTAAATCAAAACTAGAATTCAACCATTCACAATCAAGATCATTAAGATACTAGAAATTTGTCTCATTTTCATTGATTTAATTATGAAAATTACAACCAAATATTAGCTCAGGACTGATGGGAACTATTGTTTCTACAGTCTTACAATCTGTATTTTCATAATCAGACTGTTTTAGGCTTTTGTTCAAGTTGAAGTGTACTGCTTCTTCTCCCACCTCGAGTGAGTTCCTTTTAACATCTCTTCCATCAAGGTAGCCTCTAATGGTCTAGAAAGGTCTTCCAAGCAAAGAGCGGAACCTATGTATTTTCCTTCATATCCATGACTACAAAGTCCACAAGGAAAATGAATTTTCCCACCTTGATTAGTACATCTTCAAGGACTCCTTTTGGCTATGTCATTATTTCTCATTCGCCATTCGCAAGGTTACAGCCTATGGGAGCTCGGCCCCAAACCAAGTCTCTACCTCACTAACAATGAATCAAGTTTTTGCTAGCTCCTGAGTCACATAAAGTCTTTTTGAATTCAAAATTCCCAATGGTGCAAAGAATGGTGAAGCTGACAGGATCATGCGTCTTCTCTGGTAAGCTCTTCTAGATCACTGCACTGCATGTTGCTGTTAAATTCACCACTCTTCTTCAGCAAATTTTCTTCTACTTAATGTCCTTTTAAACTCGTATAGTTAAAGAATTTGGGTCAATGCCTTTATAAAGGTAGATTAATCAGATCTTCTTGAAAACATCCAAGAATATAGAGAACTGCTCTCCATTTTTTCTTTCTGAAGCCTTTGAGGGAAAGGAATAGTGCAGACATGTTTGTTTTTCTTCTTCTTTTCAATTCTCCTTTCTCCACCTCGTTGCTCAGTCTCGCACCTTTTCTTCTCAGCCTTTTCAATAATTTTGAACTGCTTAATTTAGTCTCTTCAGCTTTCTTCTTTCCCTCTTTTTTCCTGTTTTTCTTCTTTCTTCTTCTCGCTATCTCTTCCACTTCTCGCAGTCACTCACCCATACAACTTTAGGATTCTTCTTTGTATCACTGGGGAAGGCATCCTGACTGATTTTTTGTACCGCTAGGCCACTGCCCTACTTGTGTCTTTGTTTAGAAGGCATTTGTGTTAGTCTGAAACACATTTGCGTTTGCTTGAAATGCTACTAGCTCAACAAATTTCTGCTCATGAATATTCAGCAGCCTCTTATTTTCTCCCATGAATGTCAGCATCTGATCTTCAAATGAATGAGATCTCTTTTGCCCTTAATTTTCTGCTCTCTGACTTTCTTGTTGTTGTTGTCCTTGGAACCCATGTGGAGCACACAAGAAAGGAAAATTTACACGGCCTTGCACCTTATTGCTCCATCTCCATATGAGAAATTCTCATGGTTCCTAAGTACTGGTGTGTAGTGAGTTGGCAAGTTGAGGTTTGGCTTAAAGTTGTAGGTTCTATTAGCATTAAGAAACTGTGCCTCCTCAACTTGGTAAGGACCCTCATGAGCTAGTCCCTCTTCAGCACTAGTCTTTTGCTCATTTCCATCTACTGTTCCCACTTCATGTGATGAGTGCATTCTTCTGTCATGGTTTCCCATCTTGTTCATCAATGCATCAAGTTTTGCTTCTATGGCAATTAATAGTTCAACTATATCACTTTTTTAACTGTTGCTCCCCTCAAGTCTCGATGGGAGTTTCATAGTGCTGCATTCAAGATCTTCAATCAACTTTCTTACCTCCTCTGCACTCTTTCTCTTAAATGCTCTATAGTAGGCTGCATCAATTACACCTTTGGAGGTATAATTCATAGAGTGATAAAAAATGTCCATTTGTGTAGTTAGATCTATGCCATGTATCAAGTATCTCCGCACAATTCGAATCTTTTCCCATGCAAAGATAGAGACTTTCTGTCCACTCCTGTTTGAACACTATGATTTCCCTTCAAGTAAGGGTAGAAAGAATTGCTCATGTAAGCCTCCACCAACTTCTTCCTAATTATTCACTTATCCATATGTATGTTGATTCAAAACCATGGCTGCCACATCTCTCAATGAAAAAGGGAATAGTTGCAGCTTGATCACCTTAGGTCTCACCCCATTCAACTTCACTGTATTTTCCATCCGTAAGAATCTTCCCATATGCTCATTAGGATGTTCACTTGGATGCCCAGTGTATTGATGCTACTGCACCATTGCGATCAAAGTTGGCTTTAACTCAAAGTTATTGCTTTATGAAGAAAGTTGTCTCATAGTAGAATATTCATCTTGAATAATGCTTCCCAAAATCTTCATAGTCATTTGTCTTTGAGGTTTTTCCATCGCTTTTCCGAATCATTGTCGTGATTCTCTCGCTTCCTGTTGTTGATTCAGCACTTTTCACTTTTCTCATATTTCTCAGTGTTCTTTCCAGTTCTGTTTCCAAAGGTAACAGTTTTGCTTCTGGTTTTCTTGCATGTAAGATTTTCCTGAAATGGAAACACATTAAGATCAAATGAAATCTATGGAAACAACCTCATATCCATTTAAGCTCATAAAATTCCTCAGCTTCTTAAGCTAATAGTTAAACTATTTTATAATTTTTTGTTTTTTTACTGAAAACAAAGAAAAATGTCCAATTTAGCATTTCATTTACTGAACATAGATATTTAAATTCTCCTTTGCTCCCGGCAACGACGCCAAAAAACTTGTTGTTTATTTTCTTAACATAGACCAAAACTAATTAATTGATGAAGACCAAATTAACCAAGTAATTAGTAATTGCTCTCATGACTAAACTGGGCCTCCTAATAACAAAGCAAAAACTTGTTTGAGACCTAAGATAATAAATAAATATGTGTTGTTTCTTGTATGAAAAGGCTTCATTTGAAAATGATTTTTGGTCTAGTTCACTGCAAGTGCATAGATCATACAAGTAATAAAAGTGGATTTAAGCCCAGATATTGTTCCCACGAGGACTGATGAGAAATCTAAAAATCAATTACCCTATCTACTTAAGATCTTATTTGAACTCCAAAGTTAAAAGTGATTTGGTTTTAAACTAAAGGAAATGTAAAAACTAAATAAAATTCGATAACTCTATATTAAGAATTCAAAATAATTTGATGGGAAAAGTTCATCAAAAGCTAACACTAGGAAGTAGATCAGTGTACAATCATCAATTTCTGCATCATTTTATAACATGGTTCAACCATCACTGAAATTCAAACTTGTCAAGATGCAAGGTAGTATAGTTTGAATTTCTCCATACACCATATATTTCACTAATTAGAGATCCATGTTCCTTTCAGATATATGAGTCTAATTAGTTACTTGTAGAATAGAATCCTCATTCTAAGATCTAGGTATTTTTCCTTTTCAGTACTTCACACCCAAATCTTAGGACTGAAGAATTCTTGCCCCTATAGAAAGGATAATGCAAGCCTTCTCCAATCTAATTGGTATCCCATCCATCGAATCTGATAAAATTCTCTATCTCCTTGATTAGATCTATGCTAACATCGGGATTCAAGATCCTTCACTGTATAGAGGAGGAAACCTCCGATCAATTAAATTGATATATCATCCAACTATTCTTCACACCATGAGTAAATTAGTGATTTATCAAGTAATCTTTAAGAAATTACTAGTTCCATAATATTAGTCTAATATACTCCTCAAGCAATCGCTTCCATAATCTCAAGATTCTCCATCTCTCTGTGTTACCTCGTAGGGCCTCTTGGAAATTGTGAGCAAGATACGCCCTGGTACACGCTTACTAATATTCTGAACTATTAATTTCAATAACAACACCAATTAAATAAATTCAAGATTTCAAACTAAGACGTTCTTTCAAGTTGCATAGAAATCAATAATTAATATTCATCCATTCCCAGAGGGAGCTTACTCTTTCAAGATTGGATTACAAATAACAGTGACTAACGAATCGGGAAAATTCATTGAATTTGCAAGCGAACTGAAATAGATGAACTCTAGAAATTCTCCAAATTTCATTTAATTAAGACAGTAATGAAAACTAATAATTTACAATAAACCCAGCTCGAAACTTCACTCTAGATCATTCATCCCAAGAAAAACTACAACTAAAATCTAAGCTACACTAAATGACAAAACAAAAATGTTAAAAATGATATACAAGGAGATTCCAGCTACCAAGAAGTTCCTGGTTTGGCAGAGCTACGCACAATGCCCTTGGTGCTTCTATTTATAGATTTTCAAATGATGGGCCGTACTTCAAGGCTGAAATTGTGGATCCCAAAAATCTGGCCTAGTGGGTTGCATTGTCGAGACATTGAAAATTATGTCGCGACATAGTTGTCATCTTTGTTCTCCAGCTTTTGTCGTGGCTTGCAGTTTTCTGCCGCGACATAGTTCCGTGCTTTCATTTTTAAATTTTATCTTGACAGACTTTGAAAATGTCGCGACAGAGTTCTGTTGAAATTTTCTTGTAATTGTCACGACTTGAGTGTCATGTGTCGTGACATAAAAACTTTGTTGCAACAACGTTTTATTCTTTGCCACTCTTGAAAAATGTTGCGACATAAAATTTCCTTGTCGCTACAAAGCTTCTTACCCTTAAGCTTTGTTTTATGTTGCGACAGAATTTTGAAATGTCGTGACATAAAATACTCTTTTTCTCACACTGTGACGAGACAATCTTCTATTCTCTTCTAGGCACTTCTCTTTAACTTATGTCGTGACATAGCTTTCCGCTGTCACGACAGATGTTTTTGCCTTCAGCTCTTCATCTTTGGACATAAATTAGTGTGTTGCAACATTCTTTATGTTGTTCTTCTCTATCTTTGTCGCGCCAAGATTTTCTTGTCGTGATGCAGTTCCTCATAAAAGCAGCTGTGTTATCATGGTCGCGGACATAGTCTTGTTGTCTTGCGCATCGAATCTAAACTTTTATGTCGACGACTTGGAAATGTCACAGATATTTCCTTCCTTGATCTTTTTGTCGCTAGCTAAACCGTTTACAGTAAATAATGAAATCTTTGTCGTGACCAACTTGTCTTGACTTGTCTCATTGCTCTTCCATTTTCTATAGCAACAAAATTTTATTTTGTCGTGATAGATATTTTTTCACTCTACAGCTCTTTATGCCGCGACATAAATTTGATTGTTGAGATAAAACTCTACTGTCATTTGCTTGATCATTATCACGACATAACAAAATAATATTGCGACATCCTTCTTCAAAAACTTCTCAATCAATGTCGTGACATAAAAATCCATTGTTGCGACAGTTCTATCTTCTAATTAATACCATTATGTCAACATTCATTTCTTGTCAGAACATTTATCATTAAATCCCTCTCATTTTGTGTTGCAACAAAGTTGTGAAATGTCGCGACATTCTTCACTTCTAGCTTGAGTTCAGCTTCATCTTTATTATGACATAGTATCTGCTAGTTCCCTTGAAATTACGTTGTGGCATTTCTGCCTTAGCTAATTTTCCTCTTCTTTTCTTGCTAGATTTGCTTATTCTGCATTCAAAACTTGCAAAATACAAAGTTGGTGAATATTCCATAATTCAACATTAAAATGAGTCATAAACTTCCAAAAATATGCTAGGAAAATGGACTAAAAATATATGAGTTTAGGACTCATCACCTGAAGTTCTTCATCGCGGCGAATACTTCTTTATCGTGGCAAAGCCACTGTCGTCTTCTATTGCTTCCTTCAATCGACGAAGGATAGTTTCGCACCACTCGCCAACCTTCAAATTTAGCCTTGTTTACAATTTCTCTCGCACCGCAGTCGAACATCTTTCTTCAAAGGCTAAGCCTTGCAACGGTGTTTCTTTCCTTTCGCAGCGCGAACTTGTAGCTTCAGACTAGTAAATTTGTCTCACTTTGGTTTCTTCCATCTCTTTACTTGATTTTCCTTCAATTCCTGCAAAACATAAGCAAATGAGGGATTAGAGATTTCCTAGGAGATAATGGTATGAATCTAGCATTGAAGTTGCATAAAACACATAAAAATCATACTGAAAATGCTAACACGATACACACCTATCAGTTCCTCCCAAAGAACATGTCAGAGTGCCCACCTCTCCATGGGTAGGTCACCAAGGGAGAATGATGTGCAGTTCAGAATGTTCCTCATGAACATAGCCTTTTCCTCAAGGGGTAATTTACCCTCCAAATGACAGCTATAGGAAAGTTACTTTTCTAATGAAGAAGGCAAACAACATGTTTTTCCATAAGGGAGTTGAGCAAATTTCTAAGAAATGGATATGGGGATAGAGTTGTTCCTTCATAAAAGAAGGCTGTTTCACAGGATAGAATCACTCCTCCAAAGGGTAGATTCTTTCCCCCAAGAGAGAAGATTGTAGACAACTTCACTTCTCCAAGGGCAGGGGAAAGAGGACATGTTCTTATAGTCAAGCCTTTTTTTTAGGAGGTAGACCCAGTTCTCTGCTGCAAAAATGGTGTCTTCTAGGGACAATTCACTTCTAAAAGATATGGTGGGAAATAAACTTGTTTTTTCAAGGAGAGGGGTCAGAGAGATGGAAAGGCCTCGAGGTATCGTTCCTCCTAGGTTTTTCCTCGTCAAAGGTAGCATGTGGTACAACACAAAAAATTTCCCCAAAGGTTTTCAGACTCAAAAGAGAGGATACGAGGCAAAGAGCAGCTTGATAGAAGGCGCTTATTGATGTACCCGAGCAAAACACTCTCAAGGAGGCTATGGAATTAGAGAAAGTGAAGGGGCTGAATGTTTCCTAGCTGGTAAAAACAAAGCCAGGAAAGCCCTAATTATATGGAGTTAATGAGCAAGCAGTAGATGAAGTAATGGACTCGGGGGCCTTATTAATAGGTGAAATCCCTATTTCTTTCAATTATTCCACTGTTTCTTTAACATTGCCAACTATCTTCAAGTCAAAAAATGTAGAGGAAGACCTAGTGGAGGTAGAAGGGAAGCACCCTGCGATAGAGGAAGATGAGGGCCACGGTGGGGTCACCATAGAATATTTTGAAGAATGCGCACTCAAGGTAATACTTGAGAAACCTCGTGGGAAATGACATGCACATAAAGCCTTAGATAAAGAGCTCCATTCAATGACGCACTCAAGATCCAAGGTACCGAGCAGATAATGGATTAGTGGTAAAATGGTCGCTGCAATGAGGATGCCGAGAGCTCTGGAAAAGAGTATTAGTGATCTGATAGAAATAGAGGTGGCTATGTCTCCGCTTTCATCGGGAGAAGATCTAAGACCCTGTGATACTACCTCCATGATATCACCACCGGTAGCAAAAACTTCACATCACTTTCGTGATAGACTCTACTGCAAATTACAACATTTTGCTTAGGAGAGACAGGATTCATGCCAATTGGTATTTTCCATCCTCTCTTCACCAATTCTTACTGTTTTGGACGGGTGTTGCTAACCACAAGTCCATGGGTCACACAAGTAATACAAAGTTTTCAATTACAAACTGAGATCGTTCCCACGAGAACTATAGGTTTTATAAGTGATTACACCCATCTACTAGCTTAGTTCACTATTTGAGTGACTCAATCATTTGAGAAAAAGTTATAAAAACTAATAAAAACTAAACTAAACTAAAACACAGATGCTTTGTGAAAATCGAAGTAATTGAATAAAAACCGAGAGAAAACTACTTATGTGAGGAATTGTGCTGCTATTATCATTGATGCCCATGATTCGTCAGGTATGGCCCAAGCTGGAATGAATTACGACTTGGGTTGGTCCGAGGACGTGGTACAAGGATCCCACTCTTGTGTTTCCCCTTATGTTTTCTCGTATTAGCTTCCTATTCACAGTTACGTCCTTCTAGGTCGCTAATACGATACTTTTCAACAGCATATTTCCTCAGGAGCTCTATTGGTCACAATTACGTCCTTGTAATAGAGCTACCCAAACTAAGCTCGAATTGGTCATAGTTATGTTCTTACAATCCACACTTAATGGGTTTGATGTCCCCTCCTAGTGAAATCCAACTAGTACTAGATTTTTCTAATTCCCTAGATCTCTTTAACTAGGTTAATTAGACTCACGACACTAATCTACACCTTAAGAGAAATAAAACCCTATTTAAGGGCTTAGTTCTCATATCACCAGGAATACCCTTGTAAAAGGATCGAAGATCCAATTCTCAGCACAAAGTAATTAACCAAGATCATAATAATCCAAGGTTCTAACACCAAACACAACAAATTAAGTATAAAACAACCAACCAACTAAAGATTATACAACCCTAATCATCAAATCTGAAAACTAACCCTATAAAATAATTAGCCTAACATTTCATCCATTAAACCCACAAACTATGTTAACAAAACACAAAAGTTGTAGAAATTAAAGAAGGATAAGAGATATAAATACAAAATATTAGCAAACTACAAATGGCTTCAATCCCAAGCTCAACTAAATTTCCACCTATAGAGTTGTAAATTTATTATTCTATTATAAACTAAGTTTATCACAAAACAAAACCTAAATCTAACAAATCTACAAATTCTAACCCTAGAAATGGAACAAAACTTCAAGAGGAAGAAACCCTAGAGGAGAGCCTCCATTCTAAAATTTTGAACCCTAATTATGTGTGAAAAACGCCTTTAAATGACCTCGAAAAATGGGCCAAAACAAGCCCAAAATGGAAAGACATTTTTAGGCCAACGTAGTCACGACCATAAGTGTTTACGGTCGCGACCTTATCAAGAGATGGAGTCCACAATCTACATCAGGAGGGTTGACGGTCATGACCTCACTGAGAGATTGAATCCATATCAACATCGGGCTTCACGGTCGCTACCTAGGTCGCAACCTTCCCAAAAGATGAAGTCAAAACATGCTTGAGTCACGACCTAGGTCACGACCTTGTTGAGAGTTCTTCTACATAGGGTGGTCTCTTCTATTGCACTATCATGATCTTAGTCATACGTTGTGACTTAAATTTTTATAGTCATGACCGGCTATTCCAAGTCGCAAATCAGAGGTCTGCACTTTCTAACTTTCTTAGTTCTTGCCCGAATTGCTTGCTTCGTCTTGTTTTCTTCAAGCTTTCAAAATTCACAACTATAGGGTTAGACATGAAATTAACTAAAAAGGGTGCTTGGTTAGCATCAAAACCATGATTTATGTTATATTTTGCCCTAAATAATACTAACCTAAGGCACACCTAACAAAGGGTAATGAATGAGGTAGTGTGTGTATACAGCCTTCATGGTGGCTACAAGCTATGTGAAAGCCATGTATTATGATTAGGAATTCAGTCTAATCAAGTTCACTAGCAGAAGGAAAGATGGGGTCCTAAGGAATGCATACATGGACTCAAAGGGCTTTGTGGAAATCCAAAATGAGGCGACCAAACTCCTAAAGGTGACTAAAATTGTGCTTTATAGGCCGACGAGTGGTCCAATCATCGAAGAGATCGATGATGACTGACATTTCAAAATGAAAAAGGCACAGCTACAACCACTATATTCAAATGAAAATGCGTTGCATCGTGGAAATAGTTAAGAAAGCACCTCCAGACACTTCAAGGGGCTCAGATGATTTGAAAGGGATGTATATGAAGAAGATGGAGGATTTGGAGCAAGCCCCTCCTAAGATTGAAGACATGTACCTTTATGTACATGACCATGGAGGAACTCGGACTCTTGCATATGGAGGAGCGAGATTACTTATATTGCTCTTTATCGCTTCTTCCAACTGGGGCTTAAGGATTATTAAAATACTACAGGAGTTCAAAGACTGCTTTGCTTGGAATTATGATGAGATGCCAGGGTTAGACAAAAGCTTGGTGGAACACCGTTTGCCTATCAAGTCGGAGTTCCACTTTTAGCAGCCACCCAAAAGAATGTCCAAGGAGGTAGAGCTGAAGGTGAAAGAGGAGATTGAGAAGCTTTTGAAGGCCAAATGCATTAGACCTATAAGGTATGTGCAGTGCTTGGCAAACATTGTCCCTATGATGAAGAAGAATGCAAAAGTTAAATTTTGTATAGACTTTAAGGATTTAAATGCTGCCACTCCTAAAGACATGTATGTAATGCCTATAGGTGACATGTTAATTGATTTCACTATAAATAATGAGTTCTTATCCTTCATGGCGGTTTCTCTGCGTATAACCAAATCCTAATAGCTATTGATGATGTACCTAAGACAAATTCTTCGTATGGCTGGGTTCCATAGGAACATTTGAATGGTTGATTATGCCCTTTGGTTTGAAGAACGTTGGTGCAACTTACCAAAGGGCTATGAATGCCATCTTTCATGATATGTTAGGCCACCACATGGAGATTTATATCGATGACATTGTGGTTAAATCAAAGAATGCCAATGAACATGTGAAACATTTAAAGAAAAGTTTTGAAAAGATGAGACTCTATCAACTAAAACTGAATCCACTCAAATGTGCTTTTGGAGTTCAAGCCAGAAATTTTTTGGGGTTTCTGTTTCACCAAAGAGGAGTGGAAGTGGATCAAAACAAAGTCAACCATCATTTCAGCTAAGGCGCCTCAAAATAAGAAAGAACTTCATAAGTTCTTGGGTCAAGTGAACTATTTAAGGAGGTTTATCTCTAATCTGGCAGGAAAGACTAAGGTATTCTCTCACCTAATCAAGCTGAAAGAAGTTGAAGAGTTTAAATTGGAGGAATAACATTAGGCAACTTTTGATGGAATCAAAGGCTACATTTCTAAGCACCTTGTTTTAATCCCACCTTTAAGGGGTCGGCTACTTAAACTATCTATCAATTGCAAAAGAGTCTATAGGATGCCTTTTGGCATAAAATAATGTTGAAAGCCATGAGCAGGTTGTTTACTATTTGAGTATGGTCTAAAATTCAGCATAAACAAGGTATACACCCATTGAGAAGTCATGGTTTAGCCCTATTCTTTGTATGTACGAAATTGAGACATTACTTTATCAAGTCTCAAGTGTATGTGGTCTCCCAAACTGACTTGAACAAATACATGCTAAGTCGACTCTTAATCACTAGACGAATTGGGAAATGGTCCTTGCTTTGCCAGAGTTCACCTTGGTCTATTTTCCTCATAAATCAGTCAAGAGGCAAGCTTTAGCTAACTTTATGGTTGATCATCCTTCATTATAAATCAAACTAGAAAATGATGTGGAATTAGGGATATATGAAGTAGAAAGACGACCTTGGGTTCTTAAGTTTGATGTCTCTAGCATGGAGAATTTCATTGCAGTCGGGATAGTAATCATCTCACCAAAAGGGATAAAGACTATCCTATCTTTCAACTTGGTCTTCATGCAAATTCAACAAATGTCAACATGAGGCTTTAGTGATCAGTTTGGAAATCTTATTAGAACTTGGAGCACAAGAGGTACATATCATTGGGGACTTCCAATTAGTGCTTCAGCGGCTAATAGGGGAATATAAATGCAACAACTTATTGCTACCTCCTTATTATACTATTTCCACTCAATTGTTAGGTTCTTTCCATTCTGTGGATTTGGAATATGTGCTCAGTGGAATCTATCAGTTTAATGAACTATCACAAGTAGCCTCAGGTGTGAAGATGATCGAAGAATTGATTCATAAGCTCATTGTGATAGGAAAGAAGAATCACACCTTAAATTATGAAAGGGGAATCATATTAGAAGTTGTTTGTACAAATGAAAATGTTGCAAGAGACTGGAGAAATAATATCTGAGAGTATTTAGAAGACCCCAATAGGAAGGGTCCCCATAAGGTGAAAGTTCAATCATAGAATCATCTCACTGAATGGGAATTATACAAAGTGACCCGACGGGTTGTTACTCAAATGCCTATCCTTCCTAGACAGCATGGAAATGATGAAGCAAGTTCATGAAGGGGTCTGTGGAGTCCATCAAGCCAGGATAAAAATACGATGGCTGATTAAGAGACATGGCTATTTTTGGCCAACCATCCTAAGTGACTACATCAATTACTCCAAGGGCTACAAACAATTTCAAAAGTATGGCAGCATACGGAGGATACCTACTATGGAACTCCACTCAATTGTGAAACCATGGCCTTTCAAAGGATGGGCCATGGACTTAATTGGGAAAATCTACCTAGCTTCATCAAAGGGGACACGACTTCATCTTAGTTGCTACAGACTACTTCACTAAATGGGTGGAGGCAGTACCCTTGAAGAAGGTAGAGCGGAAGGATGTGATCCAATTTATCAAGGAGCAAATCATTCATAGATTTGGAATTCCTCGGTCCATTACAACTAACCAAGGCACCATGTTTACCGGGGATGAGATGACTTATTTTGCCAAGGACTATGACATTTAACTCATCATATCTACTCCCTTTTATGCCTAAGCAAATGGCAAAGTAAGTTGACAGCAGGTTAATACATCCTAGAGAAGATGCTAGAGGATAATCCTGTGAGATTGGCACATAATTTCATCTCGAGACCATGGCCATAATCCTAAAAGAGATTCTACAAGGGTTAGTCCTTACTCTCTAACCTATGGGCAGGATGCAGTGCTTCCAATGGAGGTGGTAGTTCCTTCTATAAGGGTATCCAGGTAGAATGGCCTTAATCCTCAAGAATACAGTGAAGCCATGATGATGGAACTTGAGGCATTAGATGGGAAGAGATTACAAGTGCTCAACCATATCATGATCCAGAAAAATAGGTGGCTCGAGCCTGCAACAAGTGGGTCAAAAGAAAGAGTTTTGAAGGAGGGGAGATCATTTGGAAGGTGGTGTTGTCCATCGGTGCTAAAGACAAAGAATTGGGGAAATGGTAATCTAGATTGGAGGGACATTCAACGTTCACAAGTACTGCCCGGAAATGCCTCCTGCCTATCAAGCCTTGAAGGGGAGCCACACAAAAGCTTCATTAATGGGAAGTACCTCAAGAAATACTTTCCCACAATATGGGAAATGCTGGACATTGCCAAGGAAAACTAAGGTAGGGAATGCGGAATAATGAAGCAACAGGTCCCATTGACCACTTTTTGGATTAGGGGAAACTATTCCTAGTAGTTACTTTATGATCAAGTATGTTGTTTTGGCCACTAACGCCAAAACCTTTGTATTCCCTAATGTCATACTTCTTGTTATACCCTCAATGTTTTATCAATAAATAAAGTAAGTCTCCTGACCTCTTTAAAATTGGGGAAACTGTGTACCAACTTATTGATTAATGCCTAAAAAGTGCAATTTTGAACCCTATATTAGATAGGTTTTCAGTGCTTTTTGCGCATTAATCATGTCATTTATGCCAATTGAAGTGTTCAAGTCTTCTTGGTATCACTTATTCCGTTTAGAGGGTGTTTTTGATGGTTTTGCAGGTTTTTACGCACTTTGGGAGTTCAATATCGAGTCAAATGATGAATCACGAAGATTGATCCCAATTGACAGCCATCAATCATACCAAGAATCAATGAAAAATGAAGGCAAAGTGAAGAAAATTGATGCAAAGAGAAGACAAGAGGCAATGCGCTGAAGGATCGCAAATTCCCGTGAATTCGTTGTTTGCTTAAAAATTCTCACGATTTGCGAAAAATTTCAAGAATCTTAGCGAAAATTTTCGCAACCTTAGCGAAATTTATCACTCGCTAGACACCGTGAGCCAAGAAGACCGTTCCTAGCTTAAATTTCATGTTCACACACATAAATTTCGCTAAGCCAGCTAAATTGCCAAGCCTTAGCGAAATTTTTCTATTTTCGCTTATGATGGTGATTTGCTACCCAGCGAAATTCTTCGGCCCTAGCTAAATTCACGCTTTTTTGTACTACAACCGACTTCATTTTGGTGTATTACTTACTTCTCCCTTGTATTAGCTAAAATGTTAGGCTTTCTTGTATTTTTTCACACATTTGGGTTGGATATATAAGCCACCTTATAAGTTTGTAACCCTAACTTTAATCTTTCAGTACATACGCAGCTTTTCATTTTCTTTCAGCTTCTTTCTCTCCTTTCTCTCTCCCTTTCTGGTTAAAGTTAAACACCCTCCAAGGATGACAAACTTGGAGGATGAGCTGCTAAAACCAATTTCCTTCTTGGAAGTAAAGGTCGCTGGTGAGATCTTTAGGCCGCCGGGTGGTTCCAATCGTTTTTCATGCAAAGAGTTTTGTCATTTTGGTTCCTACCATTTCTAGGTTTAAAGCTCTCGATGTGTTTTCACAATACTCTGGCAAGCTTTTAGGTTTAGTGTATTCTTAGCTTTAGATACACTAATATCCATTAGTTGCCCTTACGAGCCACTGCTGCAGGTTAAGGGGTTAGGTTTCACTGTATGTGCATCCACTTTTGATCAATACTTGTATCTTTTAGGTTCGGATGCTTACAGCTGGGATCCACTCCAGATTCATTATTGCCCTTTTTACGAATCACGTAGATGAGTCAAAACAAATTTTCACTGTAGGAACCATAAATGTTAAATAAATGCTTTCTATCAAAAGGAAATTATGAGGGTTTAGTTCTTAAAAGTTAAATGAAGATCCGGTTCGGGAGATGATTATATGTCATCCTCCCCAACGCGAGGAAATTAACCCGGGGACCTCTCAGTTAGCCTAGGATCTTAAACTCAGTGGCCCACTGCTTCAAGGAGTTCTTTTTCTTATTTTTCTTCATTTTATTTTCAGTTGCAAACCATCCACTTCCTCGTTTTAACCAAACCCCAAACCAAATTTAATTCACCAATTTTGATTTCACTAAATCATTTGTAATGGTTAAAAACCTATCCTCGCTGCTCTAATTTCTTAGATCATTATATCAAGTAAAGAAATTTTTGACCACAAGAAGTAGGAGGAACTAGTATATAAATATTGTTGATTCAAACAAATTTACCGTGGGCATCACTCCACTATGCTGAAAGGAAAGTAGGCTTTTGTTACTATTCTTGCCAAGCACAAAAAAGAATGAACAAGTATCATATTCAGGGATGGAGTCAATAAGTTCTAGTTTAATCAAGTTCTGAACAGTTGGTTCAGATTATTGAGGCCTGTAAGTTCCTCAAGGAGAAGTGGTATCCCAAATTTGTGATGATAGGTGCATAGAGAAACCATCATACCAAGTTTTTCCAACATGGATCTTTTCATAACGTCCCACCTTGCATAATCATAGACAACAAAGCTTATGTATCCACAGCAATGACTTTTATCTTGCGGTGTATGGGAGTGGCTGGTACTACCAAGCCAACACATTAACATGTTCTCGTGGGATGAAGCGTTTCTCCGCCGACATCCTATAGAGCTTGTACATTCTCTGTCTTATGTGTACCAAAGGAGCACTACTGACATATCAATCGTTTCTTCTATTTCGTTATAAGCCTACTCAAGAATGCTCTGATAACTCAATTTTAATTTTGAAGACATGTCAAAAAAGACATCCTGCCAACATATCCCATACATAAGGAGAGGGGAAGCCGTGATAATGATCAATACTTTTGCCCCATAAAGGAAGAGGGTTTTGAATAATTTTACCTTTAGGGTGGTGTGGTCGAGCACCTTGAGTGCCATTTCCATCTTTCCTAGGATCCATATCAAGACACTTAAAATCAAGGAGGCATTTCTAGAACAGAAAACCCTTAGAGTCCTCCAACACTAGGACAAGAGTCCTTATTTTCTTGACTCTATGTAGTCTAGAGATGGTATAAAATAGGTCTCATGACCACTTTAAGGTTAAATATGTGCTACATTATTGGGAAAGTCTAGAAAGAGTTTATGGTCACCGTGCTTCATAAACACACATCTCAAGTTTCTATGGTGTACCTTGGTAAAGGTCCGCGAACAGGTCCCATGGCCACCTAAACTGGGTAAGAAAAAAACAGATATTGGTCTTTGATTGGAAGGTTAAGTAGGCTTGGGTCCCGTGACTATTTGTGTGTTGAGATATAGGTATTAAATAGACTGGTTGGACAGACTTCTTGTCAATGGTTTCTCACATTCATGCTTTCTCTAGAAAGTCTACCTTATACCATCAATTCCCTAAAAGTTGGTACATTAACCACTATAGGTATGAGACCGCCCAAGATAGATTTGAGGTAGTGAAATCGCCTTCGCCACTTTACCTAAAAACAAGCTTCTTCAAGATTCCCTTAATGATTTCCTCTAAGGAAGACTTCTTTAATTACATCAAAATCGGGGAAATAGAGAAATATTCGAGTGAAAAAGGTAGGCCTATTGTTTGACTTATGTTTATATAGACCAATAACAAACTTAATAGTTGAAGACCTAACACTAAATATGATGAAGCCGGGCTTATGCCAAACTGGTAACATATTCACCACCAAGAACTAATTCGCTTCAGATCAAAGGAAAACTTGACTGGACACTAACTAAATTATAAAATACGTTGTTTGCCTTGGATGAAAAGGCTTCCATTGAAAAATGTGTTTTGGGTCTAGATCACTACAATTGCACAGGTCATTCAAGTAATAAAAGTGGATTTAAGTCCAGTTATCGTTCCCACAAGGATTGATGAGAAATCTAAACATCAATTACCCCATCGACTCAAGATCCTTTCTATTTGAACTTCAAAATTAAAAATGGTTTGGCTCTAACTAACATAAAAGTAAAAAATAAATAAAGTTCTATAACTATGTATAAAGAATTTAAAATAATTGGATTGAAAAGCTCACTAGGTAAGTTAACACTGTAAATTAGATTAGCGTACAATTATAAATTTCTGCATCATTTTTATAACATAGCTAAGCCATTAGTTTGAAATCTAAACTTGTCAAAGATGCAAGGTAGTATAGTTTGGATTTCTCCATAAACCATACATTTCACTAATTAGAGATCCATCTTCCTTTTGAAAACATGAGTCTAATCAGTTACTTGTAGCATCGAAAACCTCTTTCTAAAATTCGCATTTTTTCCTTTCGCACACCCAAATCTGGGACTCAAGAATTCCTCGCCCTATAGGCAGGATATTACAAGCCTCCTCCAATCTAATTGGTAACTCATCCATCGAATCTGATAAAATTCTCTATCTCCATGATTAGATCTTTGCTAACACAGGATCAAGATTCTTCCATCAGATTGAGGAGAAACCTTTTATCAATTAAATTGATACATCATCCAACTATCCTCACACCATGAGTAAGTTAGTGATCTATCGAAGTAATCTTTAAGGGTTCATTAGTTCCATAATATTAGTCTAACATACCACCAAGTAACTGCTCCATACTCTCAGGAATCTCCGTCTCTGTGTCACTGAGAGGGCTTCTTGGAAATCGAAGCAAGATACAGTCCTTTTATGGATACACGCTACTAATATTCTGAACAGGTAACTTCCATATCATTACCAATTAAATAAATTCAAGATTCAAAACTGTGACATTCTTTTAAGTTGAGCAGGAAACAATAATGAACATCAATCCAATCCTAGAGGGAGCTCAATCTTTCAAAACTGGATTACAACTAACAGTGACTAGCTGATCAGGAAAATTCACTGAAATTGCAAGCAAATTTAATTAAATGAACTCTAGAAAATTCCCAAATTCATTCAAGTCAGATAGTAATGAAAACCGAAATTTTTACAATGAACCCAGATCAAAACTTCACACCAAATCACTATTCAATCCTAAAAAGAACTAACAGAAATGCTAATCTAAAACTACCTAAAAGAAAAGAAAAATAATATACAAAGGAGTTCCAGCTACCCAGAAGTTCCTAGTTTTGGCAAAGTTGCGCACAATGCCCTAGATGTGTATATTTATAGATTTCAAATTATGGGCCGCACTTCTAGGTTGAAATTGAGGATCCCAAAAAAATTCCAGTTCAATGTATCGTCATCGCGACTAAGAAAATTGTACGCGACATAGTTGCCATCTTTCTCCCTAGCTCACATGGCCTGGGTGCTCGCCGCGACACACTTTATGTCGCGACGTTATGCTAAAAGGTCTTTTCTTGTCACAACAAGGGTGTCTTGTGTCGCGATTAATTTTTGGTGTCTGCGTACCTTGAATACTTTAATAGTATGTCGCGACAACAAAATTCTTTGTTGCAACCGAAGCTCTCTGTCATATCGCTTGTGTCGCGACATAGAATTTTTGTATTGTGACAAAGTTTCTCGCCTTTGCTTTTTTTATGTTTATTGTAGTTTTGGAAATGTCGCGACATAATTTAACTCTTTCTTGTTCCTACTGTGTCGCGACACTCTTCTATTTTCTCTTCATCTTCTCGTCACGCTCAGTTTTCTTTATCACTACATACCTCTTCGCTTCCTCCGCCAACTTTGTTGCAGCCTTCTTTGCTCGCTGCGATATACTTTGGTGGTTCTCGTCAATCTCTATCATACAATATTTTCTTTGTCGCGATAATCCGTTGTCTTGCACTGCTAAGACTGAACTCTGTGTTGCTGGATGAATTGTTTGTTGTCACATTGAAATCTTTGTTGCAACAAACTTGTCTTGGCTTATCTCACTTCTCTTCCTTCTTATGTCGCGACAATAAACTTCTCTGTCGCGACGGAAATCTCTGACTCTACAGCTTTTATTGTTGCAAAATAATCTTCTTTTGTTGAGACAGAGATGTCTACCTTTAGTTCTTTATTATTTTGCAACATAAGTTTTTGTCAAACATTTTGTAATTCTTCTCAACTTCTCATGGTAATCATTTACTTTGTCGTGGATGTATTTTTACCTCAACCTCAAGTTGTGTGTTTATCAGACATAAAACTTTTCTATCGCGACAAAGTCTTCTTATCTTTCATCACTGGATTCGAATGTAAGTTGTGTGGCGACATAGTTTCTTGCCGACATACAATCTACTGGTCTCATCATAAGCTTCGAAATGTCCGTCACAACATGGAAAACGCTAACGCAAGAAATACTGTCTTTGACTTGGTCTCATTGTTTTTTGTTGTTTTCTCACGCACGATTTTTGTCGCGACAAAGTTCATATAATATCTTCATTTCTTTACGTCACAACAGAGTTGTGAGATGTTGCAACAATATTCCACTGTCATTCGCTTGATCAATGTCGCAATAGAGTAAGGAATGTCGCGACATTCTCCTTCATGAACTTCTCCGGGGCCTTGTCGTACATAAAAACTACTGTCGCACACTATTATCTAAAATTATGTCGTGACGTTTCATTTTTGGCTTGAATTCAGCTTAACTTTGTTGCGACACTTTTGTTGGTTCATTGGGATTTTGTCATGGACATTCGAACTATGTCGCGACAGAATTCCGCCTTAGCCAATTTTTCTCGCTTCTTATCGAATTGTCTCTTTTCTTTAAACTCCAAGAAACACAAAGTTGATGAATATTCCATAATTCAGCATAAAAAAATAATCATAAACTTTTAAAATATGCTAGAAAAATGTATTAAAAATTGATGAGTTTAGGACTCATCATATTCCCCCAAACTTAAATTTTTGCTTGTCCCTAAACAAAGAAAAGAAAATTTTGTTTTTCCTCAAACAATTTAGCTTTTATTTTTAAGAACATTTTTCTGTTGAATCCACAATTTGGTAGGAACATAGGTTAGTTGTAAAATTATTTCTAAATATGTTTCCAATCTAGAATCAGGAAGATTTTCAATTAAGTTCACTGAACAACTAGATAATTTCTATAGTGTAAACAATTCAATCATTCAACCCTGATTTGTGAGTGTGTGATGGTCTTCTCTCTTCTTCTATGGAAAATTAGTTAATCTTCTGGGATAATACTCAGATAGCATACTTCTCCTTTATTCTTTAAAGTCTGATATGTTTTTTTGTCATATTAATCTCCACTAATGTAAGCATACACCACCTTCAAAATCAATTAGGTATTTTAGGCTTATATGAGAGGCTTCTGGTATCAAGTAGACTCATTAGGACAATTTAGGCTCACTTTTACCCAAATTTCACTTACAACTTGACATACTAGCCTTCCTTTATGTATCCTTTATCTTTCCATTGATGTCACTTTCTAACCTCCCATTTGCTTGAGGCGTTCTTTGCATACTTTCGTTGTAGGTATTTTTCTTAGACTCACATTCAGTTATAATCCCTTTCTTTATCTTAAAAGCTTTTGCACTTTTCATCTTCTATCAAGGTTATGGAATGGTGCAATGTTTTATCTTTTTAAGCTTTCTACCACCCTTAACGAACTTTGGGTCAATAACTCCCATACCATTTGGCATTAGGGTACTAGATGTTGAATAGCCCTAAGGACTTAATTGTTAAAGGGAGGAAGGCAACAAGACCAAACTTATTCAACCTTGACACTTTTCTTTTCATTTTCACTTCTTTTCCCTCATTCTTTCATCTTCTTCCTCATCTCGATTGATTTTTCTATCTCAACCTTCTTATCCTTCTTTGTGCTTTGAAATAATATTCCCCTAAACTTGTCATCTTCCATCTTTGATGTATTTATACTGTAATCTAGGCAATTAAGGGTTCTTTATTGTAGGATTATGTTTAAGGAGGATCTAGGCTTTTCATTTGCTGGTTGATGATGAGATAGACTATTAGCTCAAATAAGGAACTAAGGTGTATGCCTATGCATATTAATAGGGTAGGCTTTGAAGGGTTCAATCTTCCAAGGATGGCCTATATCACTTCCTGTCAGTGGTATTTCTTATGATTTTACCGTGACTAATAATCTAACAAGTTCTAGGACATTTGGAGATTTAACTGTGATAGATCCACAAAGATGTCCCTAACCTTAGCACAATATGTTTCACAGATACTTTTGACCATGTGTAGTGTCTATCAGGATTCATAATAACTAAACTGTTTACCAATATAGAATTATAGGTCTTATTTGTTCCATCAATTGGTTACAATCTTCCTTATTCTTGAAGTTCAACATATTCATCAATATCCTTACAACCTTCTTTTTCAATTCATCTCATCCTACCCTATGTAACACCCCAAAAATATACCCTAGTCGTTTTCGACATGTTTAGGGTATTTAGTAAGCATAATTTAACTATTTTGTGAGTTAAATGCGTAAAACCCGAACTAGAGACCCTAAAGTCACAAACTTAAGGACAAAATTGTAATTTGTCCAAAAAGGGGCTTAAAAGTCATAGTTGATGAGAATAGAGGCCCAAATAAAATAATGGGAAGTTGAAATTCAAATACGCCAAGAGATGAGGACCTTACAACACGAAACTTAACCCAAAATTGGTTTTTAGAGGGCCAAACAAGGCCTTAGCAAACATGGGTTTTAAAAGACCAAAGTCAAGTTCATTTGGGGAGGAGAAAACGTGAAGGAGGAGGAGAAGAGAAGAAGAAGAGGAAGAGGAAGAGATGAAGAAGAGAAGAGGAGGAGCTCAAGCAAAAAGGTATGGAAACTACTTTGAGTATGGATTTTGTATGGATCACATGGAATTTAAGGCTTGATATGGTTAATATCTTGTCTCTAAATCTAGGGTTTGTTAGGATGTCATCCTAACCAAAGTTTCTTGAATAGGTTGAGTAAAACCTAGGCCTTGTATAAGAGATGAATAGAAAGCATGTTTGAGTTTAATAGAGTTCATAAGAGGTGTATTGAATGATAAATTGAGAAAAGAGATCACAAGATGAATTTGAAGTGATCTTGAAGTGTTTATTAGGCATAGAGTTGATCGTGGGGTTCAAAGCATGGAAATGGGAGAAAATACCCATTCTGGCATTGGGATTAGTACCGGTACAATCCTGAGCTTGTACCCTGTTAGTCCCAGTCCCAGCCATTTTTTTAATAGTTGCACCAACAAACCTCACTGCAATTGGTACAACCTCGTTCGCTTCCCGCTGGACCAGTTTTCGTATTTTTTGCCATAAATTGCTCAATTATTATCCGATTTGAGTGATTCAAGTGGCTACGTAAATAGACTTCAAGGAGAACAAAATCAAAGAATAGCATCGCCAATTCCTGATCCTATACCTAAAATTTCACTCAAAGTGGGGCCATGTGCATGCCACCCTGCATCAGCTTGGACATAGAGTAGTCGTTGTTTCGAACGTAACTAGAGTTTCTAATTGAATCGGGTGGGATTCCAGCTGAATAGAACCCCAAGACCTTAGCTTTAAACTAATAAAATGACCTAGAGTCAAAACATGAAGTTAAGACCCCAAAAAATGAGCAATACAAACAGTCCTCAAAGAATCGTAATTTATTAGTTGGCATGAAAATGCCATAACTTTAGTTCTGATAACTGATTGGAATGATTCTAATTTATGAGTAAAGTAGACTCTTAGAGGAATAAGAATGAGACTAAGCCAAAACGCATCAGACTGGCGCTCCTCGCAAAGTTTCGCTTGCCTCGGCGATATTCAAGTTAGTATGATTATTTGCTTAATCAATAAGGTGAATAAATTATTTGACTAAAGCATGAAGTGAAGATGATAACTCTAATTCCAGATTGACATCGAGAAAGAAACGAAATCGATAATTGGTTTGTTCTATATCTGATCTTTATTCCAGTATTGTTCTATACTTGTTCCCGTTCTCTATTTGTGAAATATTCATATATATTGATTTGAATCATTGTTATTCGAACTGTTTGCCAAATATATGCATGTATGCGAGTATTTGAACTGTAAGTGAATTTACTGCATAAAAGTAAATTAATTTTGAAACGTATTATTGAATGACCAACATGACGGGATTCACCAACTGAATTCGTCATGAAGGTAACCGTAATTGATAATGCGAAATCACATTGCTATCGAATGACGTATTACGACAGATTCACTTCTCAACCGACCTGGCTGCGGAATGTCGACTTGCAATCATGACTTACGCTCACGCAAAACCATATTACTATCACGACAAACAGCAGATTCACCAACCGAATCATTGCGGATGTCAAATTCTATAGCTGCGTGGAATCACACAAACCGAACAACTAAACGATGGTATTGAAAAGTGTATTTATAAGTATCTTTACATTAATCGATATTGTATAAATGCATTATTTTTGATAAATGCATGATTTATATGAACGAAATGAACATGAATCGTATGTAACCACTAAGCATGAAAATGCTTTAACGATTGTTTTCATCAATGCAAGAGTACCAGTGATAGACATCAAGCAAGACCCAAGATCGAGGGAAATGAACATATAGAAGGGAATTACTATATGCTCCACATATGTATTACTCCATTTCTTTCGAACATTGACATTTTGCAAAACAATAACTCCTGGATTCTTATTTGTAAATAAGATTTTGTTAAATGTAAATTATTATGAATCTTTGTTAATTGTAAATGTCTATGGGCTTGCCTAAATGAAATGCTTCCGCCGAAATTACAAAATCTAAAATGAATAAGACAAGCCAAATGTTTTGATAAGATAATTGAAATGTCGAGAACTGGCTCATTGATCCGCCAACCTGTCAAGAGGGGATTCGGTCGTGACACTTCTTTGAAATGAAAATTTAATAAAACGAAAAACAAAGGGATTTAACGGGCATCCCGCATCACGAAATGTAATTTCTAAAGGAGTTGATTAATGGCTTTACTGCTAATGATAAGAGTATAATATGTATTGGTATTAGTCTGACACCCGCATGTATTTAATATGACTTGATATGTTTCAATTTGCCATTGTATATGTATAAGCTCTGTTTGAATATGATATGATATGTCATACATGTAGAAGATAGAAATTGAAACTTGTAAAAAAACATACGACACAGTGAGATTTAGTGATACTTAATTTGAAGCGATAAAATCTACATGAGCATGACATGAGTTAGAAGTCACATAAGAATAGACTTCTCAAGTATATGCATAAGTATTAGTAAATGTAAAAAGATAGTGACTGCCGACATTGTTATTGGTCGTTACGCCTATATGTTCCTACCAAGCGCAGTTTAGCACTGTGTTCAACTATAGGAAATTCTAAGAGAGATAAAGAGGACAGACATTCCACACCACTATATGGGCCATCTCAGATGTGCTCACTCAACACTGCTCCGCGATCTCGATGTCAGATAGATATGTATATGTATTTGTATATGAATGGGACTTAGTATATGTGTATAAATATTAATGGATACCATTCCGGTGGTAGTTCATTTGTAAATGTAAATGATTGTTGGTTATTACAAAACTTGTTTGTATACCAATGTATAAGTGCAAATTAAAAAAAAAAAATAAAAATAAAGAGTCCCAAGATATTGAGCCGCACTTTAAACCTGGCTCGATACTAATCGGGTCGGATCGATCGTATGGACACCTTAATTCATCTATCCAATTCTTGTTTGGTTCCTAGATATGTTGTTTTACTATTTTACAAGTTAAAATCTTATTCAAATCAATCATTCAATTTAGAGAAGTTTAACATAACAACAGTTCAATTCCACAATCTTTCCAATTCTTCCAAACAATTCACAGCAATTAAGTAATTCAACCTAGGAAATCTAGTTTCTCCATTATTTAAAAAGCTATTCACTAAAGGTCATAAGTTTCTACTTATTTAACACAATGGAAAGAAAATATAAACAAAACACAAAATAAATGCAAAATGAGAGTGGACACCCATTTTTGCAAAGGAATTTTTTATTAAGTTTTCAGGTATAAGAGATCTGGGTACAAAGAGGGAAAAGGGGAAGAAACTACAGGGCAAGCTATTTTCATCTTCTATCATGCCTATGGGAGGGGTGAAGATTCACTGGTCCAAACTTGTACCAGCTGCAAAATGAGAGAACTCAGGAATCTGGACTTATGGCTGCTTGGACCTGCTACCTTCTTCTGTTCTATTGAATGCAGACTACTCCATGGAAAAGGCCACTTGTTTGATGAGATCATTTTGTCTCTAATTAGTGCTAAAAAAGTGCTATTTTGAACCCTGTTTATTTAAGGTTTTGAGCACTTTTTGTGTACTAATCAGTGTAATTAACCCGATTTGCACATTAAGGTCCCTACTATTCTATCGATCGCATTTGTGGCTAATTTTGTAGTTTTTGCAAGCTATTTATGCTAAAATTGTCGAGTCTAAGAATTCGAAAGCTAAACCCATTGCTACGTATCGTAGACCGTATGAAAGAAAGAGCAAAATGCAAGAAAGGAGCAAAAGTAGAAGAAAAGGGAAGCAAAAGAGATTCTCATAGATCGCAACTTCTCGCAACCTCGTTAGACTTGTGTTGCGAAATTTCGCAACCTACAAATTTTCTCAGGTTGCACTGTTCATCCTGCCTACCACTATTCAAATTTCAGCCACTGTTCCTTCCTGCTACCCGTTTTTGCTTTTTGACTTTTTTTGTTACATTTTTGGTTTTCTTCCCATTTTATTCCTTGTAATAGCTTTTGATTTTGGTTCTTTTTGTAATTTTGCTTGGTTGGGGCAAAGATATAAGCTCTATAATCAGAATCAGATTAACTTTTGCTCAAGATAAAATATGGAAAACCTTCAACAGCTCCTCCCGCTTCTTTTTTTTTTCCTTCACTTTCCCTCATTTTCTCTCCCTTTCTTGGTTGCCAAACACCCTCCGAGGATGACAACTTAGAGGATGAGCGGCTAAAACCCTTTCCTCCTTGAAGTGGAAGGTCAGCTGGCACATGTGATCTTAAGGCCGGAGGGTTCCATGTTCTTCACGCAGTACCACTGCAGCAGTTCCTCTAACTTTAGGTTTTTATCCCTTCTAATCTCCTTGAATGGCTATTATTTTGTAAGCTTTTAAGGTTCATTGGATGCTTATTGCTAGATCCACTGAGATTCATTAGTTACCCTCTATGACCCATTGGAAGGTGAGTTAAGGAGACTTATTTTTCACTGTCGGTGACTACTGCTGCTCAGTGAACACCATTTTTCAAAAGGATAATTATTTTGGGTTAGGTTTTATAGCTAAATGAAGATCCGGTTTGGGAGATGACTATAGGTCATCCTCCTAACGAGGAATGACCCTGAAACTCCTCATTGCCTTATGATCCTAAGCCCGGTATACTGATACTTCAAGGAGATCTCTTTTATTATTTTTCTTATTTTTTTCAGTTTATTTTCAGTTTCCAACCATCCAACTCCCCTGTTTTTACCAAACCTTAAAATCCAAATTTAATTCACCAATTTTAAGCTCACTGTAAGTCATTTATACGAAGAAAACTCTATCCTCATGTTCACCTAGAGCTACTATACGCAGTAGCTTTTCTACGTTGAATAGGAGTTTTAGGTTACAACATTGTTGATTCTTAGCACCAATCGTGGCATGAATCGCCGCCCGATAATGTTCAAGGTTCCCTCAAACTCACCCTGGGTAGAGTACATTTTAATCAAATTGTTGTTGATCATATCTAAGCTTTTTGTCCAACATTTCTCCCTATAGTTTAGGGTGGCTTCCATTTCCTTGTTCCTTTTCTTTATGAGGAGCCTTATCTCTTTCTGGTGCTCTTTATACAAGTACCCGAAGGCATCTGCCTTATGCAACAAGAGTCGCTCCATAGAATCCTCTCTCTCCTTCATTATTTTAAGTAGCTCATTGTCCCTTCTAAGCTGATATGAGAGGAAGGCCTCTTCTCTTACCATGAGTTCTTCACTTAGTTCTCTCTCTTGTTTCTCATATGCTCTTCCATTCTTCATATCTCAGCCTTAGTGCTTCCTTTAGATTTTAATCTCTTCTTACCAAGATTCATGTACTCATCCTCGAATCGAGTTGATTTTCACCGTCAGTTCTCTCCCGCATCTCTTGTCTCATAGCCTTTAACATTCCACCAATTCAATATTACCTTTTGATTCGTGAGTTTCCAAATTTTTGTTCCTAAAGGACTGGTTCCCAACATGGGAAAGGTCAGATTGGGCTCAAATTTTTCTCTCGCTCTCGTTTTTCGCCTCTCTTTGAAATGACTATCAACCCATATCTCGATTGATTTCTAGGTTCTCTCTTCCCCTCTACAACTTCACCTTCTTCCCTACCTCTGCTCTTAGCTCCCTTGGTGATTCCCCACGCATTAGAGGTGAAGTCTACAAGGTGCTTCTTCTTCCTCCTAGTCTCCTTCTACACCACCCAAGATACAGATTCTAGTGATCAATGCTGGATAAGGTACCAGCCCCTATACCTATCTCTGTAATAACTCAAAATTGAGTTTTCTATTATCTTTCCAACACTGAACTTGTACCTTGTCAATATGGCGCACGCACTGCTTCCTCTCCTTACCAAGACTAAATGCTTCGGTCGATAAGATAACCGAACAAATGAAATAAACCAAACCTTGCTTCTTGTTCAGTCAATGCTCCCTCACATGGACTCATGGGGGTTTTTCCTAGTGGCATTCCATTTTCCCTTGCCCTCAGTAAGCAAATCTACAATCTTCTGGAAGTTTGGTTCCTTCACTAGTTTCTTGAACTTCGAACCATTCTTCTTCTCTTTAGATTGCAGGTTTGATCTATCTACTCCCTGTTAAATGATAACCATTTACCTCTGACATATATTGTGATGTTCTTCATTACCACTAGGTTGGCATAAAATTCTTTTACTATATCTACAAATCCTGGAGCCTTGTGTTCACAGAAAAGATGTCATCCTCTCTTCTCAATAACTTCTTAGAATGGTGAGATCCACTTGCTAAAGCCTCTTTCGCCTATGAAATCTCTGTGTTGTAATTTATGTGAAACCCCGAATTTTTTTTTTTTTTTTTTTTTTTTTTTTTGTAGATCTTGAATGACGAAACGAACTTCACCATTGGAATCGTCTTGCGAATCTAGCTTCACTCACGCTTCGACTTCAGACAAATTAAAATTCCACGTTTTCGAGACACCGAGAGTAGCTACAGACACTTTCGTGCACTGAGTGGCTCAAGATGAGACACGTGTCAAGTGGAGAGCTAGTCAAACAAATAGCTTAAATGGGACCTAGAAGAGACATGTGGCAACACATGATTGGAAGGAAATCTAAGGTAGATGGATAAGGTGATAAGGGTAATCCAAGGAGCCACTTAGAATTAGACAAGTGGCAAGTAAGAGGACATCTCACTTAACTTTTATCTTCTCCCAACTGGTTAGGAGAGAGGGAAAAGGAGAGAGAGAAAGGCAAACCAAATTTGAGAGGAAGAGTTAGAGAGAAAGATAGAGGCTCTACCTTCTCTCTAGATTTTTCAAAATCGACCACCTGGCTCTAGGCTAAGCAAGGAGGAAGAGTTCATCCACGATGCGGCTTCGCGATAGAGACGAGTCGGGGGAGTTTCAAAACTCCGGTGAGGTGTGGGTTTTCTCCCACTTGGTTTAATCTGCCAAGGGCCATTCAAATGGCATGGTTAAGGAGAGGCCATGAGTGGTTGTCAGGTGAACCGTCCCAAGACCTCGGGGACACTATGTCGGGAGATTCGAATATTTTCTGACAAATCCGGACTCGACTTTTCGACTAAGTAATTGTCCATGTGCCATTTTTATGTTAGAGTTAAATGAATAATGGTGTTGGTTGTCTTGGTCTTGGCAACAGTTTGGTTGTGTTTTGAACCATGGGAAGTCGCTTACATTGTGGCAAGTATTACCATTAACCGGACTTTTATAATTGGCTTGCAGGGGAAATATGAATTTAGTGAGTCCTTCATAATTCAGCCACATCAATGAAATTGATGTTAGGCTTTGGAATTTCTCAAATCGACCTAGTGGCCTGGGTTATGGTCCGTTTACCCCGAAAGCCCAGTGGAAGGCCGTCCCGCCTAGGTTCACCCCATGGCTCCGCCAGATCGTCTCGGCCTGGATAACCGTCCCATTAGGTCATGCATGACCTCCAACTTCGAAAGGTTATAACCTCTTCGTCTGAACTCCGATTCGGGTGTTCTTAGACTCTATGGAAAGCCCATTTAGTCAAGATTTTATCCATATTTCTGTGGTGGGCATTGGGCAATCAGCTCGGCTAGGGTTAGCTGGTTAGTGCTAGCCGGTTAGGATTGGTTAGTCATACGTGACCTCCAACTTCGGAAGGTCATAACTTCTTCGTCCAAACTCTGTTTCGGGTGTTCTTGGACTCTATGGAAAGCCCATTGAGTCAAAATTCCATCCATATGCTTGTGAAGGGCAGTGGGTACTAGAGCTATCCGAAAAGGGGAATTCAGTAAGTAGAGGTCGCAGCACGACCTAGTAGGTCGTTTATTCATTTGTGACCTCTAACTTCGGAAGGTCATAACTTCTTCGTCCGAACTCCGTTTCAGGTGTTCTTGGACTCTATGGAAAGCACATGGAGTCAAGATTCCATCCATATTCCAGTGGAGGGCAATGAGTACTGGAGTTACCGTAAAGGGAATTCAGCAGTAGTAGATCTGTAGGTCTGCCTGGGTAGGGTTTCCTGATTCATGTGACCCAACTCTAATGGTCATAACTTTGTTGGAACTCGTTGGGTGCTCTAAACTCTGCGGAAACCTACTGAGTCAAGATTGCATTCATATTCTGTAGGACATTGGGCAATCGAGCCGATTAGTGCCGGCGGCTAGGTTGTGTGTTATGGCTCATAGAATAAATATGCAAGGTGAATTTCATAATATATATGCATGCTGATATATTAACATGAATTATCAGGAATGGATATTGCATTTTATATGCAATCAAGCAACCTAGAACAGTAGGTATGAGCGCATGACATGAAAAATATGGTTGTCAAATGAATTTCATGGGAATATTTTCCGAAGAATTGCTTTGGAGAGTTGTCCAACAGCTCATCTCTGAGGGACGACTCGCTTAATCGTTTTTAGAGTTATCCAGCTGATTCGCCCTGCAGGGCTGTCTAACAACACTTTATCGAGGCTCATATTATGTTTCGAAGAACAAAAACCTTTGTTTTGAAACAAGAGCCACACTCGCTTAGGCACATGTGAGGGAGTCTGAGGGCTCGAGGATGTGATGGGTGTATCACATTTTCATCCATAACATGTAGACATTCGAAAGTAGGACTTGCATAAGCGATGGAATGTTTGGTGTGCCATTGCATAAGCATCTTAGGTGGGGAGAACCTCGTGAGGAGATTATCACTACTGGCTTTGCTCACCCCGCCATGGAACCCCTTCCGGTACATGATAGGTACAAAGGGCATTTGACGCTCCTGGGAGGCCGGACTACGGCTTACTTCTGATCGCGGGCCTTGATTCATGTTTTGTGCATATATTAGAACTAACTGGTTTTGATATATTTTTGTATTAAGAGTGATGTAATGACTCTTGAATCTATAGAAATGTATGGTTTTGTAACTGCATGGACGAGTATGGATGATGGGCCCTATTGGGTCATCTTACTCATGTATGAGTCTCATGAAATGAGACACACAGGTTTTCCGCAGGTTAACAGTGGTCAACGAGACCCCCGGGTCGAGGCATCACAATTTATCTCTCCAGGCGCAATAAGCCAACTCTGAGACCCAATAGCTTGCTTTTTCCTCACTGTGCTCAGCTCCATCTTCTTCAACTCCTCTTCCTTCTTTGCTTCTTCTACTAGCCGCCTCAGCTCTACTATAGCTTCACTCTTCTTCTTCCTCGCCTCTTTTCGCTTGAGTCACTTGCCCTCCCTCTCGGTACACTCTTCCATCATTTCGTTTAGATTAGGAACCAAGTTCAAAGGCTCAGACATGGTCAGAAGAAGGTTTTTTGGGATCTAGGTTTTTCGAAATGAGGGGAAGAAATTTAGTGAAGAGAATTGAGTGGATTGATAGTTTATGAGGCTAGTGGCCTTTCAAGTTTCAAAAATGATCTATTTATAGGCCCAATATTTGTTGTACCATCAGTAAATGTCGTGACAAAAACTAGCCTAGGCTTTATTCCCTTTTTAATTTTATGTTGTGACATAGAAAAATAATATCGCGACATATTTTCTGAAATCAATTAAAACTAGGTTAGTCAGTCCTTTGTTGCAACAGTGCATAAATGTCGCAACATAAACTTGTGATGTTCAAGTGTACTTATGTCGCAACAAAGAGAAATATTGTTGCAACAAAAACCTTCTTTGCAATATCAGTCTAAAACCAACTTAGTCACGACATAGAGAAAAATTGTCGCAACATAGAAATATGTTACAACATAGACAGGGATCAGTTCAAATCAAAGGATGTCGTGACACAGTTTATGCTTCTCTAGTTAAATGATGTAGCGACATAAAAATTTTATGTCGCGACATAATTTCATGTTGCTTCTAAAAGACTAACCCAGTCTTTGTCACGACATTAAGAAACAATGTTGCAATAGTGTTTTGGTAATACTATCGCAACAAAGAAAAATACGACGCGACAATGAAAGTGGGCTTTGTAGCCACTGGACATTCAAATGCAAGATTTCCCTAAAGAATTAGACTTGTTACATCATAAAATTGCACCAAGTGCTAGGTAAACCTTATAACTATTGTGAAGTTGGAAAATTGGTACAAGTGTGATAGTTGGATGAACACAATAGATTTTTAGCTAATGGGGTCTTAGGTGCATATATTTTCCAAGGATTATACAATATACATAAAGGAAAAATTAGGTTTCATAGCTATTCTAAGCTTAGAAGGGGATCTAAGAGCTGAGGAGAGTCAAGGTGTTTCCTTAGCCACACTCAAGAAAAGGGTTTTGGTTTTTACTGCCCATCCCACCACACAAATAACAAAGCCTTATGGCCACTAAATCGAGGAAATATAGCATCCTCAAAAATATACCTATCTTAACAACAACAGTCATTCAAGAATTATTCAAAGTAAATTTTCAACAAATATCCAAAGGTAGGTCTAATGCCACGTTGGTTCACTAGTCCATCTACATGCAAGAAGTGTGCCTATGCAAATGTTCGTCAAGCACACATCCAGAGGTAGGCTTAGTGCCACCATGGTCCACTGATGCAATGTCATGGCTATAGTGTACGTGTGTTAATGTCAGTGATTTTCCATAATTCATTTCATAGGCAATCTACACACATCAAAAGGTAGGTCTAGTGCCACCCTTGATCCACTAACGCAATGTCATGGTTGTAGTATACGTGTGATGGTGTTAGCGATTTTCCAAAATTCACTCCATAGGTAATGAACATACATCAAAAGGTGGGCCTAGTGCCACCTTGGTCCACTAATGCAATGTCATGGTTGTAGTGTACGTGTTCTGCTGTCAATGATTTTCCACAATTCATTCCATAGGCAATCAACACACATCAAAATGTAGGCCTAGTGCCACCTTGATTCACTAATGCAATGTCATGGTTATAGTGCGCATGTGCAATGTAGTGCTCAATGAGTCTCCAATATCTCAAGAATACATTCTAATTCTCCACTTTCCACTAAGCAAAAATGGTAGGCCAATTGCCACCTAGCAAAGGTAGGAAAAAGAGATAGGAGCCTCAAGACAATCATTCGTCATTATAGGCCATGGAGTACAAAAACATAAGTCAAGGAAAATGAGCACCAATGAAGATGGGGCCGGGTTAGAAGCCATTGAACCAACACAAGAGGCTCATGAGAAAACAAACACAAGAAAGTTACAGTCATGACAAGGGTGAAATCTCAGGCTACAAGACCAAGAAATATTCAACATGGCAAATCTATATGGCAGAAAACTACCTTTAAGTTGTTTCCACCGATAAACAAATCGAAATCCTTTGGCAATGCGTGACTTACAATATGCCAAAGTAAAAGCTCAATTTTAGGTCATTCAACCTGAGGTTGCTGAAAATCATAAAATATACACCCCGAAAAATGTTCGAAACAACCAAACAGCTTTAAAATATTTTTTTCGAAGGTGTATTTTAGACTCTTTTCAAAGTCTACACCTAAGAAAATTGTTGCAATAAGCCAAAAAGCTTCAATTAATTTTTTCGAATGGTGTACTCATGATTATGTTCAAATTCTCAAATTCTACACCCCGAGAAACATTCGAAACAGCCAAACGACTTCAAAGAAATTTTTTTCAAACGTGTATTTTAGACTATTTTCAGAGTCTACACCCCACAAAACTTCTCAGAATATGTCAAAGCTTCAGTCGAATTTTTTTGAAGGGTGTACTGATTATGTTCAATTCTATACCTCGCGGAACGCTTGAAATAGCCAATGGTTTCAATAATTTTTTCGAATGTGTATTTTAGACTCTTTTCAGAGTTTACACCTAAGAAAACTTTCGTAATAAGCCGAAAAACTTCAATGAATTTTTTCAAATGATGTACTCGTGTTTATTTTCAAAATATACACCCCGAAAAAGGTTTGAAATAGTGAAACAGCTTCAGAAAATTTTTCGAATGTGTATTCTCGACTCTTTTCTAGAGTCTGCACTTAAGAAAACTTTCATAATAAGCTGAAAATCTTCACTGAATTTTTTCGAATGGTGTACTCATGATTATGTTCAAATTCTAAACCCTGGGAAATGTTCAAAACAAGCCAAAAGCTTCAAATAATGCATTCAAGATGATTCTTCGAAAAATTTGTACATAGGAAAAGTTTCGAACAAACCTCAAGGAAAAGTTTCAATTTTTTAGCATCAAAGAAAGCTTAAGAAACTCAAACATCTAAAACAAGTTTCTTCAACAAGAAATTAGAAATCATAAATTGAAGGCAAGTGGTAAAGATCTGATTTTACCAAAGACAACTCCCTCTCCGTGAATGTCATGGCGACAACAAGAAAGGCTTCCATGATGGTGTCGTTGTTGCTGTCGACCAAGACTAATGGCGCTCCGCCGATTGAACAGCAACAAATATGAGGATGACTTCCTCTCCATCAATGGCACGGATGGCAATGGCTTGACAGGCTTCTTCGGGCGACTTAAGTCTGACCACTTTCAAGAGTGTCAATGGTGTCGCTCTCACGGCATTAAGTGCTTAATGTGATGCAATCAATGATAATAATAGTGCCAGTGACGGTGACAATGATGACGACCGTGGATAGGAAGGAAGAAGAAGATAAAAAAGGTAAAATGAAAAAGTCTTCTTTCTCTAAACAAGTGGGTTTGTTTTTAGAAAGAGAAATAAATTCTTTTTGGGAAGGTAAGGAAATCCTAAGTTGCTTAGAGGAGAAGCTTCCGATGGTTTTTCGAAGAACAAAATCCTTGGCAGGGAAGAACAAAGGTTAAAGGTTTAAACTTGATGATGGGGGGAATTTTTTCTTGGGGAATCAATAATCGTTCGATCCGACTTGGCTTGTTTTTTCCGTTGAACCTTACATCATGGGGTTGAAAGTTGGGATTTGGGGTTTCTATGATTGAAATAAGCCCAAAAGAATACCTTTTGGGGTTTTAAACACATACTCAGTTTGTGATCTGGCTTTATGTGAGTTTGAAAGGTATCTTACATCAGTATATCCAAGAAATTGTTTCTTTGATTCCTTTAAGTAAAATAGACCCATATCAGTTGTTCCTTAGAGATAGCGCAATATATATTTGATATCATTCCAATGTCTTCAGGTCGGAGTGAACTGCACTGCCAATAAATTCAAAGGAAAAAATCTAGGCGTAGTACGCATAAGACACATACACTAATATCACTAAAATATGGTACTTCATGACCAAGTAATTCTTCACCCTTTTCATAAAGATGAAATCAGTCCTTTTCAAGTCAAGTGAACGGAAAACCATTGGAGAACTTAAAAAGTGTGTTTTATCCATATAAAAACGCTTTAAGATTTTCTTAGTATATGTCGATTGGTGAACCAAAACTCCATAAGGGAAATGCTAGATCTGCAAGCTGAGACAAAATTTTGTTTCCCCAAGATCCTGCATCTCAAATTAATTTTTCAAATTTTTTTTGTTTTTGTGAGCTCTTCAAGTGCCCCAACAAGATTTAAATCATCAACATACACAATAATAATTGAAAATCTGGTTTCTGATTTCTCGATAAAGATGCATGGGCATATAAGGTTGTTTGCATACCCTTCTTTCAATAAATACTCACAAAGGCCATTGTACCACATGCGTTTGGATTGCTTCAATCCATATAGAGATCATAGTAATTTGATTGATCACATACTACGTGGCTTTGTATTATTTGCTTCAACCAATTTAAAATTTTCAAGGATTTTCATGTATATGTCATTATCTATGAATCCATATAGATAAGTTGTGAAGACGTCCATGAGATGCATATCTAGTCCTCAGAGACTGCCAAACTTGTTAAAAAGCGAAAAGTAATTAATAGAGGACTATGTTTCCTTGTAGTCAATATCAAGTCTCTATGAGAAACCTTGTGCTACTTATCGTGCTTTATATCTTCTTATCTCATTATTTTCATTGCGCTTTCATACAAATACCCATTTATACCCAATAGGCCTTACACCTTTAGGTGTTTGGACTATAGGTCCAAAAACTTCTCGTCTCATTAACGAGTTTAATTCTGCCTGAATACTTCTTTCCATTTTGGCCAATCATTTCTATGTCAACATTCTTCCACATTTTGGTTCAGAATCTTCATCATTCTTATGATGTCTAAGGCCCTTAGAAAGCGAAAATACGTGATAACAATGTCATTTAATCCATTTATATCCCTTGTACACATAGCTATTTGAGATCTCTCATAATTTCCAAGTACACATGCCACTTGAGGTATTTCTTTATTTGAACCTCGAAGTCTCTTGTTCATCATATGCCTCTCTTGAGGCCTTTTGTTTCATATTTTCCTCTTCAAGAGCACTAATTTTCTTTGTGTTCTCCTTTTCTAACTAATTTTGTCTTTTGAGCCAATAGGTCTCCCAAGCTTCAAGCGTATTTGAAACTCATTTTCTAATTGTCCTTCGAGGACATCAATCCGTGTTGGAGCATTTGCAACCAAGAAATGTGACTTTGTCACTTTCTTTGTATCAATGAATGCATCTGGTAATTGATTTGCAAAATTTTTCAAATGAATGATCCTTTGAACTTCCAGTTCACATTAATTTGTACGAGGATCAAAATAAGACATCGTAGATGCATTTCAAGCAATTTATCGCCTTTCTTCTATAACTGAATTTTCTCCCCCTAATGGTGGGAATATACTCTCATTGAAATGACAATCATGGCAGCTATAAAACATCACAGTGAGGTTCAACATATCTTATGATAGACGGAGAATCAAAATCTAAATAAATCCCAAGTCTTCGTTGAGGACCCATTTTAGTGCATTGTGTAGGTTCAATTGGTACATATTTGCCTGACCAGGTCGTTAATGAAATATTTGGTTGTTTACAATACAAGTTGTTAGAGGGGAATATTCTGGTAAAGTATTGGTGATGCAAGCAAATATTGACATGCATAATAGCATGTCACAATAGAAGTTGGTAATTTGGTTTTCATTAGTAGCGATCAAGCTAATTGAAGACATTTGATGAGGACTGCTAAATCTTTTTGGGTGTGAGTATGAGCAATAGGATACTCAACATTTATTCCAACCAACAAGCAATAGTTAGTAAAGGTTTAGGAGGTAAACTCTTTGACGTTGTCAAGTTTGATAGCCTTAATGGGATAATTAAGAAAATGTGCTCGCAATTTGATCATTTGTGTAGAGTCTAACAAAGGCTGACATTTTGTAGTTGAAAGGAAACAAACATGTGACCACCACAGTAAAGGCATCTATTCAGATCAAAAATAGCGAAAGGTCATGGAGTGGATGGATGAGTCCCATGTCCCATGTATTCGTTAAGAGGCGGAGTGACTCAAATGTGCATTTTGCTAAAGGATAATCTGGTTATCAATTTACCTGGTAAGCAAGCAGCACATGAATATTCATTTGGGCAAAAGAATCTTCTTATTCTTTAGTGGATTCTCATGTGAGTATTCTATAATTCTCCTCATCATTGAGGACTCAGGCTATCATGCCAAATAACAAAAGTCTTTGGGTCGTTGAACTTCTAGTTCATGACAACATATGACTAGATAGACTTTATATTTATATGATATAACCCAGAGGAGAAAGCTAAGAGTTATTCCATCATAAGTTTCTTGTCATAAACAATTGAGGTAATGCAAATACATTCTGCATTACCTTCATCCATAGTTTCAATATGATATCCATTTCTACAAATATATAAATCTTTAAAGCTAAGCAAATTCCTTGTGTATTTGCTTGAATATGCATCATTGATATGGAACTAGTTCCATTTAGTAATATAATTATCATTGCACTACCAATACTACTACTTTAGGGTATATTCAAATGCAATCGTTTTCAATATCAGTGCTCTATCTTTACTTGTGCTTGGATACCACTAGATAAAATGTAACACCCATTTTTTTCTTCTAACAAATCAGATGTACCTCTGATACCAAAATAAATGTAAAGTCCAGCGCTATCAATACGAATACAAATACGTTTTTTTTTTTTTTTTTGTATATTGTAGAATATATAATAATATGCATCAAAACATTTATAACGGTAAGCCCATCATTTGGGATAAATCCCATTTGCTACAATGGCGTACATGCCCTTTTCAATATATCATTTTACAAAATACATCGAGTTTTCAATATCAAAACATTTACAAAATAAAATAGAAGAGTTTATACAAAATGGTCAAATCCATTTCTATGAATGCATGATCGGATCTGCCGACCACGCTGGAAAGCAACATTGACTCTAAATCTCTGCGATTCTTTGTCCTCGTACTTTTTGTTCATAATACCTCATTGATGAATAAAACTCCGCCCCTTCGCGCATTTTCATGCTTAGTGATTTCCTATCCATTCTTTTTCATTTAGTTTAAATCAATTCATGCAAGTTTATAAAACAATGCTTTGTACATTTTTCCAATGACGATGTAGTACCATATATATATATATATATATATATATATATATATATATATATATATATATATATATATATATATATATATATATATATATATATATATATATATGTATATATATATTCATTTCATTTACATTCAATTACAATTCATTGGTCATTTCAAGTTATGAAATTTCATATGCACTAAATCATTCAAATCACAAATCATGCCCTTTTCAATCTTATTATCATTTTGCCCTTATCGAATTTAACTTTATGCTTGATTGCACGGGATAGCGAATCATCGGCGCGCGGTCTCATTTGGGATGCAGAATTTGGTATAAAAACGGTTTTATAACCACGATCTGAATCCGCGTTACAAGACCTCTTATTTGGTTATTAAAATCAATTTAGAACCTTTGCATCTTATCCTTTGGGGATAGAATCGGAAGTATTGCTGTTACATTCGACGATGTGCTAATTTGACCCTTATTGGTGTACCAATCTATCCTCCAACTTCAATTCCAACGGTTAACATTCTTTTAAGGGCCTTGAAATCATTATTCTACAATTTACAATAGTGTATATATATTTGAATCTGATAATTTATTTTTTAACACTCATGCAAATTTTCATATACATTCATGTCCAGGTTTGTCTCAGTAATTTAAAACAAATCAATATGCAATTTATGTAATCATTTCAATAAGTTTATAATATTTCACAATTGAATTTTGAAACAATGAAAGAAGAGTCTAGATCGAGCTTTCCTAAATTTAAGAACAAGAGAGATTGAAGAACAAACTAAAAGGTTGTGGCTCTTCTATTTCTATCCTCGAAATCCAGTTCTTGGGTCGAAGCTTATAAATGTAACACTGTCCAATACAAATGTGTCTTGATTAAAAATGACGAAAGAAAATTAATTGTATTCTAAGATTTTTAGTTGGGTTGATATCACACTGCTCTCCTTCACTTTAAAATTTTTAAAAAGGCCATATTTTCTCATCTTCCTTCAATAAAATAGTAAGCTCCTATGAGTCCTATTTTCCAAGTATAGACTGGGTAATCTCATTTGGATCACCCAATTTCGAGTTATGACATTTTAATGCCAAACTAGTCGATATGCTCGACTCAGAGATCACTATTGTTATTTTTCGGTTATGGGTCTTAAATCCATAAGTAGTAATGGTTCCTTTACTAATTTTGGGAAGCTATGGTTCTGAGTTTCTTCTCAATTAGAATCATCTCAATTGGGATCACCAAAAGCTCAAGTTGTGCATGTTACATAGACCATAATTTGCAAAGCGAGAATCGTATAACTCCATTTTGACATATTTCTAGGCACTTTGGGGTTATAATTTACATACACTTCCTTCAAGTAAATTATTTCCCTAGGATTTTACCATAATTTTATCTCAATTTAGATAAGGAAACTCAACTTATGGCCAAAACACCACAACTACACCCAAAACAGAGCATACCCGTGAGCTACCCAAAACTCACCTTTAAACCCATATTCGCGATCCTTAGAGCTATAATTTGCTCCTTGTCCTTTCTATACATTTGTAGCTCTAGCTCTTATGGTTCTTTACCAATTGGAATCACTCCATTTGGATGATTATAACTAAACCTATAGCCAAAATAAGAACAGGGTTTTTGAAAAAAATTTGATAGCAACTCATTTGAAACCTCACAATTTCCTTTATACCAAAATTTCTCAAAACCAATCCAAGCCAATCAAAACAACCAAACACAACTTAGAGCAACCCCCAAAACTTGTTTACATTATTAAACACTTTCATCCAAAAATTTTGGGGTTTTCATCAACTTGAACACAAGAAAAGAAAAAAGTTAGGGTTTGGTTTCCCACCTTACTAACAACCTTTTGATTCTTCAATACCAAACATCCTTCTTCCTCTTGATCTCTAAGACTCCTCTTGGTTGCGGAAAATCTGTCTCCTTTCTCTGTGCTCTCTCTTTCTCTCTCAAACGAAATGCCCAAATTTGAAAATGGCTTTTAAGACTTAAGAGTGGTCCTTAATCATTACATGGCTAAGGCAGTATTTGGCCCTCATTCAATTCTCATTTCACCAGTTTTCCATTTTAACTTACTTCATTTCACTTTCATTCATTCATTTCATTTTATTCATATTTTTACTCCTCGGCTTTTAGGACCCTTGGGTCCTCATTTTATTTTCTTAAATTTATTTGGCTCTTGTAAAATTTTGGATTTTATCATTTTTATTTTGATCATTTTGCAGGAAAAATATAATTTAATTTATTTTACACCTTTGAACATGTTATAAAACTATTGGAATATTTTCAGGGCATTATAGTAGCATTATGTTTGCTCTTAGAGCATGATTAAGTTTGTAGTACGGATATGGTACTTACATTGACATTTGTTAATGCGAATCTAAAAAGTATTTTTATCTGAGAATTGTGTGTGTGTGGTGGTTGCACAGTCATCAAGACATACATTACCCCCTATTTCATCTTGAGATCAATAACACATGGATTTCAGATAAAACTAATAAAAATTATAAATAACAATGTAATAGATATAATAACCAAATGATATTTTATGTAATTTTAATAAGAAAAGCATCATTCAATAGCAATATTTTCATGATTCATCACATAATTCGTATTTTTACTAGGACCTCTATAGAAATCAGTATCATAGTAAGTTAAGTTTAGTCCATTTCTTTCAGTAAAGTTCATTTTTATTTCTTTTATTGATGCTTGGTAGAGGTCGACCAAATGTTTGGGCATAAAACATATGTGCGATCAATGCCCTTTCATACCACATCTATGATAATTATTCTCATGGACCTTAGAAGATGTATTTTATACCTTCACATTTTAACTGTTTATTTACTCGGTATTGTCATACGGTGGTTCGCCAAGGCTTTCATTTTATAGTTTACACTATGAGTACTATAGTGTCGGAAATTATTCCACGTTGTCAAATCCATATGTTTGGTCGATATCACATTCACTTCATGGAATGGTTCGAGGATCGATGGGGCCGGTAATGGTGATTTCTCATGAGTTAATTTATTTTGCTTTCGTGACGAGAAGGCGTGATACTCCGATTTAGGTATTTTTTAATCTATTTCTCGATATTTAGCTGTATAGAGCACATTCGGGGAGGCATGAAATGTGGTGACGTTTTTAAGCATCTTCTTACGTGACTTTCTCTCGCTGTAACTTCAGTGGAGTTGATTTTTAGTGTCACGAGTTGTATTCACTTACTGTTTTAAAATCTTACAATCTCATGTGCATCCAATCATATCAAACTTTTGGGAGAATAACAGTTTTCTAGTGGTCATATCTCCCTTTCAACTCATTTCATAGAGTGAGGAGGTCATTTGCTGTAAGATATTCACTTTTTAAATTCTCATAGAAGTGGTAGCCAAAAGAAAATCAGTGTTTTTGCGCGATCCTGCAAGGATGCTTGATTTCATTCTTTTATGGAAACTCCAATATTCATTGCACTAAGATGTATTTCAACATCAAGGATCCAAGATAGGTAATACTTTCGGAAGATAATGTCAAGCGCCCTGAGCTAGAGGTTTTGTGATATTTGACATTGTCAACAATCTATGATATATGATATAGTATTAGGATCGTTTTTGACAAATAACAATATAAATTTTGTCTTATAAGTAAAACCAAGTATAATTATAAATATACTGGCTCCCGAAATAAGCTTGAAGATAGAGTTAGAGGAATTACACTTCCAAAGCAAGCTACGTCTTTAATAACGTGTTATGAAATATAATAAAAGCAAACTTTAAGTAATAGAGAATTTATTTTCTCTTTGTTCATATATCAAAAGACAAGAGAGCGAAAGGGGGGATTAAGAAGGAGATGGGGAAAGAGAGAGAAAGAAGGAGAAGATGATTCTTGGATGTCATTACAATGAATGATTAAGGCCTTTTCTAGCCTTACAAGTATTGTTTCCATTTACTCATCATAAATGTGAGTAATGGAACAAAGTAAATATAGGTTCATTCAGCTATCTAATATACATGAATGGTAATTCAGCGCTCATGTTAAGGCTCTATTAATGCTCCATTTATAACAATATGATAAATTTTGAATTATGTCAATTGCATATTGATTATGTCAATATATATTATATGCTGAAATAAATAATTATAAGTTATGAGTTAATCTTACAATTAATGTGTTAACCTGACTTCAATTCTAATACCCAACATTTATTAAACCATGAGTACACCACAAAAGAATATTATTGATTGAACGGCCGGACATTCTATTAAACAAAAAATTAATATTGTACTGTTGATTTACCTACAACTCTAAGCTATTGGAAAACTATTAATTTTATTATAAATTTAAGATTATCAAGATTGATGAATGAACAAGTATATCAAGTTATTTGAAGGTTCCTGTAATAATTCTAAATCAATCCACTTGAATGGCTAAGTAAGGTAGCTTTCTTTTTTTTTTGGTTAATTTAATCACCATTATTATTATTATTTTTATGTACATCTTTATTATTTATCAATGTAATAATTAAAGCCGTAATAAATAAAATGTATGATGTGGGAAGAGGCAACCGCCTAAATTAAAGGTCCATTCATATATTTGCCAATGATGATTAAAATATAATGTTACAATATTATTCTTAGCCAGTTATGTTCATTCATTATCATGAACAATAAAATATCTTTTTAGATTTTTAATGTTTTCTGAGCGGTGATCGAGTTATTTTCTGATTTTTTTTTTTAATAAATCGCATATAAACTAACTATTTAAAACCATTCATTTAGTGAGCAATTATAATTTAAAAAAAGAAATTACTAATGAATTTATAAAGGGTTAATTACATAAATGATGCCGACTTTTCGTTTTTATTTTATTTGTCTCGACTTTATTTATATTAAATCAGTGTCTAAATTTTTGTTTTCTGCTTTGAGTCTTAACTTTGTTTTATTTAATCAAGTGTCTAAACATTTTTATTTTTTCTATTTTGGTATCTTAACTTTATTTTTGTTCAATCAAGTATCTAAACCTTTCGATTTTTTTAATTTAGTGTCTCAACTTTATTTTTGTTCAGTTAAGTGTTTGTATTTTTAATTTTTGTTCAATCAAGTGTTTTATGACCAATTAAAGTTTGTTAAGATATTTAAATAAGTAAAAACTGCATCCAAATAATATTCTTATCATATAAAATGATGAAATTACTTAAATGACCTTTAACGAGGTGAAAAAATAATACTACCATTTTCACATTAGGGTTTTTAATATTTGGGGTTACAATACAAAGAAATTGATTAACTTGGCTGTTTTGGATAAAAATAAATATTTTAAAAATAATTTTAATATCTAATATTTTATTTTTTTAATTATTCATGTATAATTTTTTAAATAAAGTTGCAACACCAAAATAGAAAAAATAAAGTTTTTAGACATTTGTTGGATAAAGCCAAGTAAGTTCTAAAATAGAAAAATAGAAAAGTGACCATTTATATATTAACTCTATTATAAATAATAAACTTATGATGCTAATTTACATTGCAATTGAGTTTCAAATTATTTTTAAAAATTTAAATTACTAAAATTTCTTAATAAACCTATTATATCAAGTATTTTTTGATATATTATTTATTTGTTCAATAAAAATTCAAGTCATAATAATTATATTTGATTAAAAAAAACTTTTAAATGAGTTTTGAATCTTTTGATTTGTGGCTTCTTTAATATTGATTGAATCTATTTTAAGTTCTCTAAAACTTGGAGCGTGAGCAAAAACCTTAATCGTCACCTCTGCTATACCGTGCTGTTCATTTTTATCTTTTTCTTGTGAGGAGGGTGATTTTTATCGTTCTTGGCTTTGAAATCGCGCGTACGTCTTCATAGCGCACTACCGATAAAATGGTTCTTCGCGAAATCTGTTTTAATTATTTTTTTCATGTTTGTGTCATTGTCTTAAGCCATGTGTGGTTTGTGTCGTCGTCTTGTGCAGTGTATGGTTTGTGTCATCATCTTGTGCGGCGTTTGGTTTGTTTCATCTTAGTACGATAATTTGATTTTCGTTGTCTTGTTGCGACGCTTTTATGCTTGTGAATGATTCGAATAAGCGTATTTGATTACATGACAAAGCGAGCGTCAATCATGATAAATCAAATATCTTTATAAAGAAAGCTAGGTCATGGGTGTCTCTAAATCGTAGAATTATCAAAGTGTGCTTATTTGATTTATTATATCTTTATGCTGGGATCTTCATCTCTGTCGTTTTATCGAATTTGATTGTGTATTCGTATTAAATGTATTCTGTATTTGAATCGATAAAATTACTCTCTTCTCAAAAAAAAAAAAGTTTTCTAAAACATTGTAATAATAATTCTATTGGTTTTTTTGAATCTTGATTTTTTGTTTTTTTTTTTTTTTGGAAAGAATCTTGAATTATTATTTTTGAAATTACTATTATAATATATTTATTCCATTTGAAATATAATTTATCTTTGATAAAAAAATTCGAAAAATTAAAGAAAAATACTTATGATATAAAGCGAATGGGGAAGAATTTTACATCTTATAATATTTTTATTTTATTAAAGGTAAAAGTACTCATTTAAAAAAACGTGCTGACTACCTTGTCTGAATGATTTTAAAGAAAACTTCAAAAGCTATGTTTTTATTATTATTTCAATATATATATATATATATATATATATTATTATTATTTTTAAATCGCACTACTATGTTTGCTTTATGGTTAAAAGTTGAAAGGAACACAAGAAAGAACCAATTTGGAGGTTCTTTTTTAACTACTTTCAACATCCTACACTTTCTCCTTTTTAACTACTTTCAGATTGGGACAGACAGACACTTAACACACAAATCTCGACGACATCCCTTTCTTCTTTGCCAAACAATGGCTCTCTGTTTGTTTTATTCCTTCCTATATAAAGATGTATAGATAGAAGAGAGAGATATATGATGCAATATAAAGATACAAGAAATCCCACCTCACAATCATACCATCCTTTTTCCTTCCAATCTTGGAAGTACATTGGTGATTGGATGGATAGAATAGAGAAAGATCATATGTGCCTCTGCCTGCCTCCAATGCCCCCTAAATCTTAGAGGCATCAGCTGTCACCCGGCTTAAGGCGATGGCTGTCTTGGAACCGGACCGGCGGCTTAATTGCTTGCTGATGAAATCCCCAACCAACAAGAGCTTTCCCAGATCGACATTGGTTTTCACGCCAAGGCCGTTAAGCATGTAAACGACATCTTCAGTGGCCACGTTCCCTGAAGCTCCCTTGGCATATGGACATCCCCCAAGACCAGCAACAGAGGAATCTATGGTGCTAATCCCCATCTGTGGACCCAAAAAATAAAATAAAATAAACCCACAGGAGAATGAATGGAAGCAAGCCCAAATATATATCAGAAATTACATTTCTTGTTTACATAAGAAGTTCTACTTAAGCATTAAAAGCAACCAGCACAAGTACTCTGCAATCAGAGTTTTCACTCACAATACGAAACTAATCATGCCACGCTATAGCCACTTTCAAGGGCTTAGCAATCCCTGAAGTAGTAAAAGGGGTGGTCGAGTCACAAACACACTGGAGGTGAGCTCGGGTTATAGAAGAAAAGCAGATTCCATAGGAACTCTTCCCATGAAAACATAGAATCCTCTTGATAATTCTTTGAGAAAGTTGAAGAAAACTAGGGGAAACAAACCCAGTTCTGGGTTTTAACTACTTCATGCATGAGTCATGAACACATCACAAAGTCATTCTTAAAAATGCATTCCTCACTGAAGGATATAATCAGGCATAAATGAGATTTTTCCTGTTTTCTTTAACAATTTCAGCATGGTTCCTTACCTGGAGAGATAGTAAAATATTTGGAAGAGACTGCCCATAAGTGTCATGGAAGTGGACAGCAAGCTTATCAACAGGAACAACAGTCATCACAGCTTCAAGCATAGGTACAATGGTACCTGATACATACATAAATGAAGATTCTCTTTCTTAATTCTACAGAATTTTTAACTACTAATTATAGACACTAACCCATTAGATGCATTAAGCTATTCAAAAAGGAACATAAACTATGCTACATGCACTTCAATACAAGCATCAAGGATGGATATACTTCTAGGTGTCATATCTGTCAAACCCCCAAAGCTTTAGGACACAGATATCAATTTTTTTTTTTTTTGACTTTCCTCCTTTAGGACAGCCACTCGGTTAAAATGATGCCATCTATGTAACTTTATCTTGTTTAACCATTTGTACTTCACTTATTTTGAAGTATCCATAGAACATATCAAATACTTTTAAGGCATTATGCAAGCTACTAACTGATGACTAGATAATTAACAATGTATTGCCCTCGTTTTCTTCGGCATGCCTGTTTGATGTGTGTCTGACAAGAAACATATCAAAATCTTGTATCTAGTATCCCTCATGTCCAACAAAGGTGCTTTCTCAGTTTGAACAGAAAAAAAAAAATAGAAAGGATATGCCTGCCTATTGGAAGACAAAATATATTAGGCTGAAAAGACAATACAGTTGCAAACCCTATGAATGGTATTGCATAAAGAAAGCATAAAAGCGAAAATAAAACTATTGCTATTGTCATAATTGTAGACAAGCAACATCTCGTACTTATTTAAGAAGTTTACAAAGCATGCCTTAAAGCAGACAAAAGTTATTATTTTTCCATACATCATAAACACACAACAAAAATGAATAAGAAAAAAAATCCAGTTTAGGACATTACCAGGTGTAGCAACTCCAATTGTATCACCAAGGGAGATTTCAAAGCAACCCATATCATAAAGTTGTTTGGCCACATATGCAACTTTTGAAGGAGAAATAGCTCCTTCTACCGGACACCCAACAACACATGAAACGTACCTATTAAAACATAAAGCCAACTTCATCATATTGCTTTTCATTGGAAGCATTAAAAAATGAGTTAATACATGGATTAAAGGTTTCAATAAAAGCTAGAATCCAAATCAGGAAGAAAACCAAGCACCAGAGATAATTATATTATATAAATTAATTCCAAGCACATGAACTAATTTCAAGCGAAGGCACTTGTCACTGACAAACAAATCTCGGCACTGAGTTTCCAAAGCATGACAAGGATTAAAAGCATGATTGATTAAGAGCATCATCAATGAAGTTTATAGTTTAAACATGGTGTTCAGCTCATCATCAAACCATCTCCTAGAAATTGCTTATGAAAGATCAGGGAGAAGAAATTAAAGATATTCAGTTTGTGTTATACTATACTAATTACTAAAAAGGGAAAATAGTTTGTATTAGACCATGAACTATTTTCTTTCTTTCTTCTTTTCAATATGTGATCAAAGGGCCAGGGGCCTATTTTCAGAATTGTCTTTCCGGTACCTGACAGCAAGTCATTAGGAACTTAAAATTTAGCAATGGGAAAATTTCAGGAACCAAATAAGAAAAATAAGAGCATTCACAGCATAGTACCAGACATAGGATAAAAGGTCCAGATGAGACTTAGAGTTGGAGTGTACTTATTGGATTTTTAATCACATATTTCTCAGGATGAAGAGGCTGAATTTCAAATGATTACCACACAAACCAGACAAACAGTGAAAGCGTGTCATTTAGTGTCCTACAGGTCTGGCTTCTCCAGTCTTTAACTATCTGCAGGTGAAATTCATATGTTGGCTGTAGACTTTTTAACTATCTTGACTTGGATATCACTCTGCAATGTGAAGCATGAAAAGGCTCTTTCATTTTACATGCAACTTCAAGAAAGCAATTATAGAATGAGCCTGTGACCTCTAGGTCTAGACAAGGAATTTCAGGGGAGGAACATGAAAATACATTGAAGGCCATGAATTGCCTAAAAGCGGCATTTTCATTATCTTTGTCCAGTTGTTCCAAAAGAAGGGGATACCCTAAAGACAACATACGCCTCTTTAAATGGAGAGTTGTCTCAGGAGTGTTGTTCAACTCATACATATTATCAGAGAGGAGAATTATATAAGAAAACCCTAAAATGAAACAAAAAACAACATTGGATGATGATGTTAAGAAGGATGATTAGAAAGATAATACAAACCTCAAAGAATCTTTATGTAAGAAATTGGGGTTGGCATACACTGAAAGAAAGCCAAGATGGTCTACACTTGTGTAAAGAAGAGCCATTATGGTACCAAAAAGGCATAACATAAAACAACATTTGGTGGCACAAGCACAAGGGATAGGCAAAACAGAACCTAGGTTGAGTTGGTGAAAAAAGGCATGATGATTGTAGCAAATATAGGAGCCCTTGAGGCTTGGCTCAAGTGGTAAAGGGATGGGATGGGGTTATGGGAGGTTCCAAGTTCGAGTCCCAATGTGGACAAAAGAAAGAGGAAAAAAAAAATCTACATATCCAAATCCTGACTCACAATAATCAACTAGATAAAATTAAGCTGGTACTAGGAGTAAACATGTAAGTAAGGACCAATATAAAAGATGACACGAGTGACAAACACTGACAGACTTCTATAAAGTGGCAGGAGTTTAAGTGATAATTAAGGACCGGATAAGAAACATGAGAGCAAAAAAAAAGTACAGAGGCCAGAAAGAAAAATCAATTTTCCATTGAACTTCTTCCACAAAATACTGAGGATTTATCTTTCTTTTTTTTTTTCTTTTTCTTTTTTTTCTATTCAAGCCAAGATGGTACATCTTTTAGATAATCATTTAAATCCCTATGAACAAATTGCATTATATCACAACAGAGAAAAAAACATAGATTATACCTCAAATACAGTCACATACCACTTAGCCAATAGAAATCAAAACATGGTGCTTTTTCATGTTATCTGAAGAGCAAGGGAGTGAAAGTTTCAATATGCATAATAATTAGGCATACCCTCGGACAGGTATTGAGAGCTTTTTAGCAGCTAGGGAAACAGCGCGATAGCGGGTGAGACTCTCTTCAATACTACAATTGATGTTTGACTTGGAAAAGGACTCCGAAGCTGAAGCAAAGATGGCAACTTCCTTAGCACCAGCTTTAATAGCTGCTTCAAATCCCTACAAGCAGTTGATATGAGAAATTCCCTTTCACATAAGGACAGCATTGCTTGGGCTCATGGTTTTTCCCCTTTTTCTGGACACAAATACTCACTTTTAAATTAGGTGTCAGCACAGGCAATCTAGCAGCCTCCAAATTTCGAACTCCTTCCATTACATCCTTTGCATCCGCTAACTGTTACAAGATAAAGAAGGAATAAATTGGCTACCTGGTCTAATTCAGGAGCTCAGCACACACATATAGAATCCAACATCTAGAAAATACCTAAGCATAAAACGGAAGCTTCAGTTTTCAAAATATAGCCATGAGATTAGTTTGAGAATCAAATTTAACCCATCATCTGTGCATATATGTGCACAACAAATGCATAGAGACAGATGTCTCTTATTGTATAACTGATAACCCAAGCTAGAGTAATAAATAGCAACAAACAAAATGGAAGGACAATTACAAAACTAGAACAATCACTCTATAATAGTAATAATAATAATAACCAGTAAAATGGAAGAACAAGTAACAAACTAGAACAGTCGCTATAATGAAACTAGTAAAATGGAAGACCAGCACCAAACAAGTAGAGTAACCATAAAATCATGATAAGCAATAAAAGTAAAATGGAAGGACCAGTACCAAACTACTAGAATCAGCATAAAAGAATAATAAGCATGGACTAATTATGAGGTCAAGACCCAAAAATCTCAACACAAGCTATGGCTGATTTTATTAAGACATCAATAAGCTCTGGGTGTTTCCTCTAGCCATATATTTTTACGGCCCTATTTCCAATAAAGAGGAGATCAGTATTAACTGTGCGGTTCCTCCAATTTCAGTACCAGTACAAATTGCGGTTATCACCATAGAACAGTCGTAAAGTTTTTCTTCAGAACTTTCCAGTGGAAAATCTCAGACTTTTACAACCATCCAATACATCTGAAACATCACATATTATGTTCAATACTCAAGCAATTATAGTTCACTGATTTAGCTTACTCCCTTTCCTCACTTTTCAACCATTTACCAGTCAGGCCAGAAGATGCAGCCTGTACCCCAAACATAGAAAGCGCACAACATATCTGATGTTTCCACAGTGTTAATTTCACTGTTCTTTCCAACCTGATATATGCATTTCCTCACTAAGGTAAAAAATTCTCACTTGATGAGTATATAAAAACATCATTATAAACTCATGTTTTTACTTGGTTTTTGGTAATGTTTTTTATGTTAAATAAGTGTCATAATGCCTAAATGTTCATATTTATGATTTAGTCATCCATTTGGGTGGGCTTGTGTGAATTTGCTCACACAACAAAAAGTGGAAAATCGCCAAAAACTCCGTTATGGAATGCAAAGCAGCCATCGTGTGATTCGACATTTCCATATAAGATGAGCTCAAATTGCAACAAGCTTTATATGGTTAGATTTTTTAGACTCCTCAGTTTTATGTAGTTCTGCTGAACGCGGTCGGAGTTCGGACGAGAAAGATATGGTCGTGCAAAGTTGGAGACTTAAAGATGTGCATGAGCGCGAAAGGAGCCACACGACGTGCCAACTCTGATGTTATTGCGTATGATTCCACGCAATAGCGTGCCAGAGAGCATCCTAGGAGCATCTACAATCCACGCAATTGCGCCAAGCTTACGCCAAGGTACGGACACGATAAGAAGCCCTAATTTTGCCCATTTTGGGGCCCAATTGGAATAGAGGTGACGAAGGGGTATACATGAGCTTCGAGATTCGATTGGGACACCTTAGGGCTCTTTGGGAGGAGAGTCGATTTGAAGGATTCGGGCTGCAAGCTACTCGAGAGATAGAGTGAGACTCCACGCCGCCCATCACTCCGCCCCTAGTTTTCTCTTCCCCCCTTTTCTCTTTGCTTTTCCTTGCTTGTCCTTTAGAATGTTTTAGATTGGTTTCTAAGGTTTTGATGTAACCTTCTATAGACCACATGGATTAATTTTTAGTTTTTAATTTTATTTAAATTCCGCTTTTCTTTTGTTATTATTGAATGTCTTATCTCCATTCTAATTCCATGCTTGTACTTGATCAACATAGGCATGCTTAGTTAGGGGTTTTGAGAGATCAGGAGATGATGTCCCAGGACATGGAATGTCAGATTTCATATAATCAATCATAGAGTAGAGATATTGTCGTTTTATACGTGGCATTGAGGGTAGGCACTAATGCATCCTAGAGTTCTAGGGTTTTACATAGAGATGCAATATGAATTCATTCGGATGTGGTGTCGATGCTCTAGAGAGATCGACATTTACACCAGATTAACTTGTCATCAATAAAGGCTCTAAAAACCATTAAATGATTTTGCGAAAACATCCTTCGAATGTAGCTAGGTGAAATAGAAACCCTAGGATTTTCCTTCTATAAATTTTTTACTTTTTAGTTTAATTAAATTTGCCAAATGTAATTTTGAGCTATCCTAATAGAGTAAGACTAAATTAGAATTTGGTACTTAATAGGCTCATTCCCTCATGGGAACGATAATCTTCACTCAATTACTCATTACTTGTATAACACGATGCACCGCGCACAAGACGCTAATTTAATTCACAATACGCACTTTGCAAAACCTGATATACCACGCAAGGCGCGTGTGAATTAAATTCGCTCACCGTGCTAGAGTGCATGCGTTGTATACGTACCGAGCCTTAAGATGATCCATTCAAACCATCGAGGCTAAATCTCACTGGTAGTTACACCAACTATTATCCAATGTGTGTTTTGCTAGCAAGCAGCAACCAAGCCCTGCCGCCACTGCACTAGAGTGTGTATTTAAATTCATAGCTTGCTTCCATCCGAATGAGATGAGCCTCTAATAGTTTGTAAATATAAACAGTAAGATAAGTGGAAAACAAAAGGCAACATAATACTGGGAAGATAAATGATGATAAGTCAGGAAATTATAAATAGGATGAGGGTTACGAGAGGAACGAGTACCTTTCCAAATAGCAATGGAAAGATCAATGGGAGACGACAAGACCGGCGTCATGGAGAAGGGTGCTAGAGGAGATGAGTCAGTCGGAGGCCCAATGTCAGTAAGTGGGCAACGAGTATAAACCTGCAATGGTCGAAGTGGAGTAGCTGGAGGTACAGGTGAAGTATCCGGGCCGAGATAAGGAAGGGGTAGAGATATGACATCAGAACTGGATGGGTGGTTGATAGGGAGCATAGAAGAGTTCTCAAAAGATGTGACATCGACAGAGATAAAATATCGATGTGTATCATGAGAGGTAACGCATAACCTCGCTGCAGAGAATGCAATCAAGGAAGACACACTGCAGACACAAAGCTTCGTTTTGTCCAAGAGTAAGTACTATGAACAAAACAAACACGCCAAACAGATCACGTGGGGAAGACAAGGAGAGAAGTTGCTCTTTGAAAATACTTGGAATGAGGATTTTATCATGTAAGGCGATGATGGCATACGATTGATCAAATACGCTACTTAAGGTAGCATCCCCCCCAAAAAACATTTGAGAACCTTTATGATGGAGAAGAGCCGTAAGCGATTTCAACCAAATGACGTTTACACTCAACCACTCCACGTGCCGAAGCGCAAAGAATATAATCGGCTGAAGAATCCCATGTGAGGACAAAAAGAGGAGAATGGTCCAAAAGATATTTCTTGGCGTTATCATCACTCAGAGGATACAAATTGAAGTATTAAATTGCTCAAATCCTCAAAGATGAAACTTCTCTAGGAAAATAGAGAATAACTTAGCTCGAGTTTTCATTAAAAATAGTCAAGTACAACAAGAATAATCATCTATAAAAGTAACAAAGCACCGAAACCCTAAGGTAGACTCACCAAGATGGACCCCAAACATTAGTGTGGATAAGCTCGAAAGAAGACTTTGTTCGTTGATCTAGGCGCTTGGGGAATAGGACACAAGTATGTTTCTCAAGCTGACATGACTCACACTCAATTAAGAACTGTTATAGTATTGTACAATTAGAAACTAGTTGGAATAAGGAAACTTGAATTCATGTAGAGTTAGGAAACTTCATATTCTTTCCTATTTGGTTTGGGATTGTCTTGTATGTAAATAAATAGTTTGTGATCAATGAAAGACACAATTTTTTCCCTTCAATTATCTATAATTGCATGGTATCAGAACCTAGGGCTTGAATTTGTTTAGAAAAGGGCAAATATTTTGGGAAAATCGCGAGAAAAACCTCCATCACCGGCAACACAACTCCGACGACTTGTCTAGTGACCCATATCCGATAGGTGACCCTCCCACCTGGATCGCTATCACCAAATCTATCCACCTGCTCCCACTTTAAACCTCTCATTACTCATGTATATTCTGGCAGAACCTCCGCGCCTCTAGTCCAACACCGACGCTTTCGCCCTCGTATCCAATCCGTAACGACGATCTTCCACCGCTTCTCCGTAAAGGTAAACATCAATGTGCTCACCTAATCTCTTCGTTTGTTTCCTATAACCATTTTTCGTCTTCCTCTAGTTCCTTTATTGCATCTCTTGATTCTATCTCTCTACCTAACAATGTCCGTGGAGGCTTTGATCCCACCTCGTCAGTATAAGGCGGGTGATGAAATGCAAGTTTTGTGATGACAATGGTACATGGACTTAATCTACCGAGCAGCGCTATCGCCATCGCTGGGTGTTTGCCGTAAATCGTAACTCGATGGGTCCTGCTCCTAGATTGAAAGCATGTCTTTGCTACTAAGGGCTATGCTCGACTTATGGCGTTGATTACTATTCGATACTTTTTCTCCCGTAGCTGCTTCGACATCTATTCGCTTCATTTATTCCTCTCACGCTTCCTTTATAATTGGAACATCCATCAACTCGATATCGCTAATACCTCTTCACATGGTGATCTTCGTGAAGAGATTTATGGAGCAACCTTCGGATTTGTCGTCAGTGGGAGATAGTGGAAGGTGCGTCATCTCTCGGGGCACCAGATGATTTGGAAATGCAGTCCCCGTGCTTGCTCAGTACCAACAGCATGAGACATTTGACATGCAAAAGAGTAAGTCTAACCACTCCGTCTTCTATAAGAATTCTAGTTCTGGTATTATTCTACTGGTAGTGTATGTGGATGATATTATCATCACTAGGAGTGACTCTAAAGGCATATTATCTTTTAAATCATTTCTTCACAATCTGTTTCACACAAAGGATTTAGGAATGTTGAAGTATTTCTGTGTCAAGTCATGAGGAAGTGCAAGCAAAAGGAATTCTCATGGTCTCAACTAAATATGTGCTCGATTGGTTATCTAAGATGCAATACTAGGTGCCAAACCGTAAAGCTCTCCCATGACTCCTAAATGTGCGTATCACTAAGGAAGGACTTATTCAAAGATCCCGAGATACAAAAGATTGGTCGTAAATCAATTATCTTGCAATATCTTGCCCTCATATTGCATATTCAAAAGTGTTTTGAGTCAATATATGTCATCTCCCCACGCTTATCATTGCACCAGAGAGCATATCCTACGCTATTTGAAAGCAAGCTCCCTAACGAATATTGTAAAAGAAGGTAGGCATATCATTAGAATTAAGTGCTTTTCTGGAGCATCAAGCAGATATAAGGAAAAAATAATCCACTTTAGGATATTGTAAGGTCTTTAGAGGAAATCTGATCTCATGGAAGAGTAAGAAATAAGTTGTCTCGCGGTCTAGTGTGGAGTTAGAGTATAAAGCTATAACATAGTTTGTATGCGAGATAATGTGGATAGGTCAGTTATTGATGGAAATGGGCATCAAAACTTCAATACCAGCAAAGCTTTGGTATGATAACCAAGTCGCTGATACAGCCTCTAACCTGATTTCATGAATCCACCAAAACACATTGAGATAGATCACATTTTGTCCGTGAGAAAATTCAAATGGGGTTAATCTCTGCCAGATAATGAAAGAGATCTGAGAAACAACAAAGAGGTATGTTTTCACAAAACTTTCAAGTGGACGAAGTAATATTTGCAATAAGTCGGGCATGATCAACATCTATGCTCCAAACCCCTGGAGGAGGTTATAGCATTGTGGTAACCTAAACTAGCCGGAACAAGGAAACTTCCATTCCATAGAGTTAAACCTGCTACGCCCTTCCCATTTGGTTCAGGACTGTCTTGTAAATAAATAGTGGCTCAGGGATCACAGCACACTTTTCTCTCAATTATTCACACACAAGGACAAACTGTAAAAACGAGGAAACCATTACCCTAAACTTGGAAATATTCAAATGATCAAGGCGATCATGAATAAGGAGGAGTATCCATCAAGTGCAAGCAAAGGGAAGATGAGGCGAAAACTAAATGAAAGAGGCCCCAAACCACATCCCATGCCAATCATCCTCCCCGTACTCCGATCCTGCAATGTGATAAAATTATCAGAAAAGGTAATCAAACAATTAAGGTCACGAGTCAACTTACTGATAGAAATCAAATTAAAAGGAGAATCAGGAACGTAAAGGACAGATATAAGGGGTATGGAAGGAAGAGGACATGTCAAGACGATTCCTGTAGCCATGGTTGGAGATCCATTAGCTAAAGTAATCATGGGTAAAGGTGATGTAATAGTAAGGAAAGAGAAAAAATCCTTATTACCAGAAATATGATCAGAGGCTTTAGAGAATCAAGAATCTATGGCCCAGATGAATGTGAAAAGTAAGCAGAGACATTACCGACATGAGCAACGAACGAAATTGATGCAGATTCGGTTGCCTGAGTGAGGTGGAGGCACTCCTTATACTTGTTAAGTGTAAGAATAATTCCCGGAGGTGTGGATGAGCTCCCTTTGGCAGCCATAGAGACGAGAAATCAAAAGAAAATTGACCGAATCAGCAAACCAGTACTTCTAGAAGTAACAAACAACTCCCAAGGGCTTGAATGTGTCGTAGAGTGTTAGAAAACACAAAAGGGAGAAGATTCAGGCGACAGAAAAGCCCTAGAACCAATCATCGGAGAGAAAAATGGGAAAAAATGGCATTTTTCGACACCAAAGTGGAGAAGCAAGGTGACGAGGAGAGAGATCGGCGGCAAGCGAAGCTATAGGTGGAGCAACATTGCCGGAAGTGGGCGTTGCCAGAGAGAAATGATGCGCGTGGTGGCGCGTCGCTAACCTTCTGACGTCGAAGTTGCTACCGGAGGATAGATCAAGTCCCGGCGATCTCGATGGTGTGGTTGCCGACTGGAGTTGAGACAGTCGCCAGAAAAGTTCATCGGAAAATTTTCCGACAAGACGAGGTGTTCTCACGGCGGCAAAGAGTTTTGATGCTTTCTGCAATGAAGGTGGAGTGGCCGGAAAGAGATCCAACCACAAGATAGGTTTTCGGAATTGAAGACACGACAAAACCCTAGCCCGAACCTTTCATAACTCTAATACCATGTGACAGGATAGAAGAAAAGAATATTTTTCTTTATTAAATGAGAGAATTACATAGTATAGAGACACCTATATATATACAAAATAATGGAACAAAAAGAAAACAAAATATAAAGTGTTAAAGGAAGGAGGATAATGTACAAAAAAAAGTAGGAGATAAACCAAAGAATGTCTAGGGGATATTCTTTGATTCTCAACAATAATTATTTGAAGTGTTAAATATTACATGTCACATCATAAAAAACATCATTTTATTTGGAAACATTCAACTGAATTCAAATGCATATTGTAAATTTTTTTTTTAACACCCAAAATCAAAAGACAAAAACAAAATAAAGAGAATAAACATCAGAAGCTTCTGTATCAGCACCATATAGTCATTATTGAAGTTAAAATCGCTATTTTATATATATATATATATATATATATATATATATATATATATATATAATTTAAATATGTTGTATGAAAAACTCATGGTCAGTTGCCACTCTCATTAACATTATTGCAAGGCAACTGCTTCCTGCATTGCCTCTTCTAAGCCACCACCGAGGTCTTCAAGAGATAACCTTATTTTGCACCCCAACTAGCCTAAAGGGCCTAGGCTAACTAAGTGGGATTATCTTTCATAACACTGCTTTCCATCTCTATATCATTCAAATGCCTTGAAAAGCAAGGATTCCAATGACTTCCCTCATCTTTTGTCAAAGCTATGATGCACAAATCGGGAAAAGAATTTCTAAGAGTTGTATCACCATATCGTCTATCTTTCCAAAATTTTATCTTTTTAGTCCAAAATAAAGGAGGTTTTATTGTTAGTACTCTCCCAACCTCTCCAGATGACCTTCCAACACCAAACCCATCCCTACTGTTAAGATATTCTACTATTTATGTTTGTGAAAATGAAAAATTAGTAGACCATACTTTCCAGCAATATATAGATAGAAAATCCACAATTACAAAGTATGAATGGCATTTCACTTAAATAGAAAGACAGCAAAATGAAACTAACAGATGGTCATTGCTTCCAACGATAATTTCCCATCCTAGTTATACAAATGTAGCAAACCCAAGGCAAAGGCATGTAAATTTAAGAAGTCAACATAAAAAGTACCACCCTGAATTTATAATCAGTAAAACTGGTGCCTCATAGAACAAAAAGGAAATGAAATTTGAATTACCTGAGGTACCCATTTTGGTGATACAAAACTTGTAGCCTCAACAACAGGCAGTCCACAAGAAACTAGCCTTTGGATCAGTTCCACTTTTACTGCCAGAAAGTACAATGTCTTCATTTTGCAATCCATCCCTGACCAACTTCCACTATCATCTTCACAAACTTTGCATACTCCCAAAACTGCTCTTATCAAAATACAAAAATAAAACATAAAGGGAAAAAATCAGATGAAGCAACATCAATGACACAAAAATTGTAAAATGCAAAACTATATCATCAACAAGCCAATAAATCATGACATGGAACTTGGAGCTAAAGGCAACCTAAACAATGGGCTGAATGAAACCTAAGCATCCACTGCTCAACTCTAAGAAATAACAAGTCAACAATCTAATTCACTAAACCAAGGTTCTATACTTAATCCAACAACTCAAGATAAATAACAATATATATAGCTCTATCACATTAATGGATCACCTTGTATTTTCCACATGCTCTGATGTCTTGCTATTGCATTGAAGCAATATTGCAGACCAGCGTACCAAGAATCACAAACACTCCAGTACGCCTATGCAACTCCTGGGCCTCATTAAAGTCCTTCGTTTCAAGGAGTCTCCTTGGGATGTTTCTCTTGTTTGTCTTTTCCATTGGAATGCCTCTCTTGTATAGCCATCATAATCCTCACTGCAAGTAGATGGGGATTCACAGGGATGTAAGACAAACTAGGAATGAGAACCTCAGGAAGTACAATAAAAAAAAAAAAAAATCAATGTCCTAAAACCCTAAAAAGCAACAGATACATATCTGTGAGAAGACCCTTACGGTAATCATTGGATGGTGATACCCTCCCTTCAATCCAGCAGCTTCCCATCCCCATATCCTCGGCTCTGGGCCTGCAAGCAGTGGATGAGAACCTCTGGATATCAATGGTACTCAGGCTCTGCAACTTATCGAGACCAAGCGGCTCTTCCAAGCTTGACATTGTGGCAGAAGATACAAGGCAAACTGGAAAAAATACAAAACATTAGTGTCTTTACAGCCACTATCTAAGATCTCAGTTATTAGTATAAGATTAACAACAGTGCATCTCATCTCAAAGAAACAATAGTTAAAGCACCACCAATATGAAAAAATAAGTTTAATATATTGAACTCAATGATACATTTTAAAGATGATTAATTGATTAACGGAAGTTCTAAAAGAAGGTTCTTTTAAAAAGGTGCGTAAATATTAAGAAGGAAGTCATAGTCCATTGTATTTTTCCTCAGAGCTTTAACTCAAGTTTGTTTAGTTTTCCAGATGTTTCTGCATTGCCTTCAAATTGAATTCTCACTATCACTATGGTAGTCCTACATATAATTCCTCTCATTTGATGCAATGGTCATATTTTTTTAAACTAAGAGTCAGTCTGAATCTTAGAATCAAATTTATGCAAGCAACTCATTTTGTATGACTAACATGCAACTATTAATTAAGTTACTAAATAGAATGTTTTTGATGTGGCAAAGCAAAGTGTATTAAAACCATCAAAAAAGAACTCAAAGGAATCCAGAGTATACAGGAGATATACAAGCATGTCCCAAGGGGAACAGCAAACAAGGGAAAGAGAAGCACTACCAATGAAGTAACCTCCCAAACTTGTCCTAACCAGCCAACACAAATGCTATGGTGAATGGCAAACTGAGAGATAAGATTTCAAAGAATAATATATGCATATAAAATGACAAACCAAAAATTCAAAATTCTCATGTCCATAATGCATTGTATATTCATGTCAATAAAGAGCAATAAATATACATATCAAGCACATTTCAAGACAAAAAGCAGAGTATGTTCCAATTGCATTGTTGGGTAAAGCTAGGAATTTAACACTCCATGCATCCATCAATGTCCAGAATAGTTAGTTAAAGAAAAAAAGTACACATTGTTAACAAGTATGAGACATACATACAATGGAAACTAAAGCTTCAACCAAATCAGAATATAAAAATCCCAATCAGTTGGGCATGATTTGCTTTCAAAGGTACTTTTCCCATTTCCTTGTAACTTTCGGCAACATACAAACAAAAGCCAATGCTTTCACAATTATTAAACGCAGCCCAACCCAACGATCCACACCAATCGTCAAGCAAGCATCAACGCAATAAATAATAAAAAAACACTCCACCTGGAAGCCAACAAGAAAAGAAACAATGGTTTAGTGAGAGCAGAGAAAGTTCCAGATGAAAATACAATAAAATTTCCAAACTTGAAAGCAAATTATTTATTGTTTTTTCCTGAGTTTTCTCGGCGACCAAACAGATGGAAAAGAAAGAAAAAGAGAGAGAGAAACCTGAAGATGAAGAAAGGTGGAGTAGGGAAGAAAGGGTTTCTTGGAGAAGAAGGAAAGAGGAAAAGAAACCCTAGAAATGAAATTAAGGGGGGCGTAGGGGGTTAGCTGAGGAAGGAGAGAGGAGGAGAGGAGAAGGTAAACAAAACGTGACGGAGTTAAAGAGAATAGGAAGGGTGTTTGGTGACGAACCCTTTATTATTACAAAATCTCCCCTCCTCAAGGTGATGGGGACGGGAATGGAGGATGGTGGGAAAATGGTGGTAGGTAGTTTTCAGTTGGAAGTTGGGTCCTTCCTTCCTCTTTTTTTTTTTTTTTTTTTTAAAAATACCTTTTTCTATTTCAAATACTTCAAAAATAAAACAAAACAATTAAACCCGAATTGATGAACAGAACCTAAGCCGTAATTATGATCCAAGTTTTTTTTTTTTTTTTTTTTCTGGATGGCAAGTATTTTTATTTATTTTTTAAATGTTTTTAGAATAACCATTTTCCCAATAAGATAATTATAAATTATATTTTAGATTTTTAAAGATATTTTTAAATTTTTGTTAATTATCTAATACTTTTTAAACTAAAAATATTTGGCTTTATTGTATAATAATATGATTTTTAGGAATTTGTGGACAGATTTTCACAGAATTAATTAGTGTGATTGCTTAACATTTCAAAAATGACATGTTGAAGTATTCATATGCCCACCTACCCACCAATAATGGCGGCGCTAGTCAAAGCTTACCAAGGAAATTATTAGAAAACAACCCACACATTATGGGATTTTCCTTTTAACTATAAAAAGCATAGTTAAACAAATTGTGCCTAACTCTGTTAATAAAGGATTCAAAATTAAAAAATGTGAGACATTCAATGAGACAAAGGGTTAATTATATTATAACAAAGTGTTTAATTGTTAAAAAAAATATTATACGGTTTAAATAAAAAAGCTAATAATAATAATAATAACAATAATACTAACTAATATGGATTAATTATATAAATGATGTTTGAAATTTTAAATTTTTTATATTTTAATGTCTTAACTTTATTTATATTTGATAGTCTTAACGTTTAATTTTTATTTAATTAAATGTTTTTCAATCAATTAAATTTTATTAGAATGCTGGGTAAATGAACACCATATAAAATAATGAAATTACTTAATTAATCTTTAATAAAATGAATGGACACAATATACTTTCTATATAAGGATAAAATTAAAATAAATTATAATTATTTTTTTATTATTTTCACTTAATTCCTAAGTATTAGGTGAAAATAAAAATAATTATATATATGAATAAGTAAATAAATATGAAATAATAAATATACAAGTGATTGGATTTGAATATATGATATATTTATGTATGACTATTGACTTTAAGTCAAAAGATAATTTACGATGAAGGGGCTAAAAATTAAAAACTTATAAAATCCGAGTCAAAGAAAACACGCGTGAATAATTTGAATTTCAATTCCAACGACAACTGGCCCCCGGGGGGTTGGTTTGTCTTAACTTTTAATATTGGCATAGAATTTACTTTTTTTTTCTTTTTTTTTTTCCTATATTCAATTTTGAATTCAGTTATAAAAAAAACTCTTTCTCTTATAAAAACAATTATTTTATTTTTTCAAATTTATATAGATTAAAATTTTGTTTTGACATATTAAGAAACACAAAGAGCTTTCCTCAAAGATTTTCGGTCCGTCGTCAACCACCATTCTATGGTACTTTTTTTTTTTTTAAATATTTAAAAATCATGTGATTTATTTTAACATCATATGCATATTCAAGTTATTTTAAACTGGGTAGATGTAGATGTAGATGTATTCTAAATTACAAGAATAAATGACATCATATTAGGTAAGTGAAATTTTAGCTAATTTCTCCTACATCCGATTCCAGTCTATTTGACATTAAAATTGATTAATTTTAAAACTTTGTATTGTATAACCAATTAAAATGAATAAATCTTAAAAATAGTTGTCCGAATGGGCTCTCAAAAGAGTAACATTAAAAATGCATATCTCTTGAAACAAAAACAGTTTATAAGAGGATCTTGTTATAATATAGGGAATGAGGCCAAATGTTAATGTAGATGTAATTAGGATGTGAGGATTACTCTTTACACTTTCAATGATATTTTTGTTCGAAAATGTGACATTTTTAGTGTTACTTTTTCAATAGGTCATTTTTGTAAATTTTTTATTTGTTGCTTTTAATCCAATTTATATTTTTTAAAGAAAAAATATAAAATTTTAAAAAACAAAGCACTAGTTGAACTAATTGTCCTGAAAATACTTCTAATAAAAAGCACTTGATAATATTGGAAAAGTACTTGATAATATTTGAATTCAAAATACTTGGATAAACACTCAAATAAAGTCTTTCTTAAACAACTTTTTTAGTATTTTCTTGAGCAAATTTTTAAAATTTTATTAAATACTGTTTTCTCGAGTTTTTATAATACTTACATACCTAGCCTAATTAATAAAATATTCAAAATTTAAAAAGACAGGACATCAAAAAAAGAGGGGTACTAAATGTTTACTATATTGAAAATGTTTAATTGTAAAAAAAAAAGCGTTTTTATAATAAAGTCATTATTTTATCTATTTCAAATTCAAATATAAGTGCATGTGCGGACATACTAAATTGATATTGCTTATTTTTTGTGTTTTTTTTATAATTAATCATTTTAATAATATAACAACTGCCTTTATCAAATTCTAAAGATTAAACATCATAACAGCTACCACGATTAATTTATTTTGTTACCAAAATAATAGAATATTTATTTATTTATTTATACTAAAACTACCTTTCAAACAATAATCTATTAATTTTATTTTACTTTTATAATTTATTTTTATTTAAATTTATTTTCTTTCATTACCCTAATAAAAATAATTAATTATAAGAATAAATTATTAATATTTAATAAAATTAAATACAATTTAGTTTTACTTAAGAAAAAACAAAAAATATTAATAATGGACAAAAGAAGATTCAAGGATGTGGTTGTCGGTTGTCCTATAACTTTCTGGGATGGTAATATGTGGCTTGGGTTCAAGGGCCCACATTATAAAGTTGTGGTTGTGCTAGCGTCACAGAGAAGAATATCCATCGCTTGTATCTTCAATGCATCCAAGCGACGTGGACGGTGCACCTCTCACCTATACTTCCAAATTTCCACGTGTCTCTCCCTCAGTGGCTGTGATCAAAATTAGTTGAGCTGCGACAGTAACCGCTCGTCTACACCACACCGTATTGGTTGGTCGTGACGTGTCTCTTTAGCCTTTTACTCGTGGCCACTAAATGAAAATTTTGATAACACCTTCTTCTGTTAGGCTGTGGTTTTCAAAAACAATTGATTTGAAATATTTTTATATTTTAAAAATATTTTTTATGTTTAATTATTTTTTAAGACAAATTAAAAAACTAAAATAAATATAAACGAACTCTTTCTAAAATAGGTTTTTGTTCTCATAATGAACGAAAGGAAATATTTTCGTTTAATAATTTGAAAATAAATAAATTTTTGTTCTTAAAGGTAAAAATTGAAATATTTTAGAAAATACTTATTTAATTTTCATTTATTTTCTAATGACAGGCTTGAAAGATGATTAAAATGCATGAGATGTACCATAAACAAAAATTATTTTTAGATAGACTTATGGTGGATAAAATACTATAGAATAGTTGTAAAATCCTTTATTTTTATTTTTATAGTTAAACACTTTAAGGACCATCATGTCTCATGGGGTAGGATGTACAAATGGACAGCATGGTATAAAAAAGGGAGAGATTAAGGGTTCGAGTCTTAGTTAGGACTATTTACTATATTATTGTAAAAAAAAAAAAAAAAAAGATACAATTTAGTAAAAGATCTACACTGCGACTCGAACCCGAAACTCCTTCTCTTTATATATCTGTATTGTCGGTAACCAAGCTCTATTCTATCACACGAATTCGAAAAACATGAATCGACAGTGGTTTAAAAATAGTTTCGCAGCCCACTCACTCAAGCCCAAAGAAGTGGTACGCCCAACGCAATACCCGCCCTCAAGACCGCCCAAATCGGCGCCCGCGCCAGTCCAGCGATAATCCCGACGACCAAGCCCATAACCCATTAAATCGACAGCATCGCTTCATACAAAAATAGAATAACACCTAAAGAATATATTATCCCGCCGATCAACCAAACTTATCAATAAGGAAGTAAATAATCAGATCATCGCCTGTCTCCACAAAGAAAGAGCATTATCTCAAAACAAACAGCCTTCTATATCCTATACCAACCGATATAATTAAAATAAGAATATCCCGTCCAATGGGAAGACTCCAACCACCATCCAACCCAATAACATCTACTATAAAATACAAGACCACCCATCGGTGAAAGGTACACGCAAAAAACCAACGCCGACATTCTCACACATATTCTCAGACGCATATTCATATGCAACACATTCGCCTTCTGCTAGCCTCTTTCTCTCGTGAAAGAACCGACTTAGGGTATCTGAGAGGCCACGGGCGAAGCCTCGCCGACCCCTTCTTCCTTGTTTTGCAGAGATACACGGCCCGCAGCCGGCAGATCAACAAGGCAAACGATCCTACCTCAAATGCCCTGCATAATCCGCACGCCCGCATCCCAAACTTCACAAACAATCCGGTCCAAATAATGCATTTCTACACGCTTCAAATTTCAGCCCCATTAAAAAAGCACCATCAGTCAGCGCCGTCAGGAACGACAGCCTTTATAAATATAATCGATTTCGCCATCGACAGATTAACAAGGAACACAAAGCGGGCAACGCTAATCCGCCGAGGATGCGGTGGATCCACTAAAAGAACGCAGAGCAATGCACCCAGATACCGAAGCAATGCAAACCAATACCAACGGCGGAAGCACTTCACCAATCAACGCCCGATAAGAATTGGAACAACTTACCAGACAAATAAGAACATTCACTTCGAGATGACAATGACAGCCCGGAAGACTGTGACCTTCCTCCTCGCGAAGAGCAACTCTGGGCCGCGACATTCCCACAAGGCCGGCGTAGCGCAGTCCAACCGATCCGGGGCACGGACCTAATCGCCCTCGCAGGAGGAAACGGCAATACTGGCAGTCAACGAAGCACCACATCATCCTCAACCAGGAGTAGGAGAGCAGACATGGGAGCAGAGGTTTTGGAGTCTTCAACAGGAGCTCAGCCGTGTGAAGGAGGTGGTCAGAGGACGCGCCCCGAATACTATGGATACCTTGGTACAACAAACCTAGCCCTCTCACAAATGAGGTGCGCTACACTTCCCCTTCCCACAAGCCGTAATGCCAAATAGAAACATCTGATGGAGCTCAGACCGCCGATCACCTTAATACCTGCCAAAATCGACGGAGCTACACGGGTATCGACCCTATGATGCAGGCATTCGCCACTACACTAAAAGGGCCAGCCTTGGCCTGGTTCAATAGAATTCCCCCTTCATCCATCTCGTCATTCAGGGAACTATCCATTGCGTTCGTCTCCCACTTCATCGGAGCCAGAACGTACAGAAAGCCGAGTTACCATCTGTTGAGTGTCAAACAGGGCTCCCAGGAAAGTTTAAAATCATACGTGCAAAGGTTCACGCCGAGTCCCCTCGAAAATAGACATACCCGATGAGAAATTCGCCATCACAAAGATTCACGCGTGGTTAGGAGTACAATCGAAAAAGACTTGATGTTTTCCATCTCGAAGAATCCGCCGCATGGCCAAGTACTCGCCAAAGCGTAGAAATACATAAAACGGCAGGAGGCCTGGAGAGTCAAAGAAAGAGAGTTCTTCCACCCGTAAAGAAAAAGTGTACCGTAGATAAATGGGCGAGGACGGTCCTAAAAGGCAAGACGACTGCATAAATCCCCAAGAAAAGATCGAGAACGATCCCCCAAAATAGGGGAAATCTCAGAGACCGGTCTGGCCCACCACAACTGGAAGACGACGACGCCACTCCCGCCTGGCCGCCACACCCCTAACAGCCTCAAAGGTCGGCTGTGTCCTTCATGAGGTACGAAACGAGCAGCCTGAGATGGCCAACTCAGATGAAATCAGATCCCGCCACAAGGGACAACTCCAAATATTGCGAGTTCCATAGGGATTACTTCGCATCGTGACCTGACAATTGTATACAACTGAAAAGAGAGATAGAATACTTAATACAACGCGGATATCTCCGACGTTTCATATCTCCGGGGAACCAAGCCCAGAATCAGGCCCAAAGTCAGGTCCTAGCCGATTTCATCATGGAATTCACTCCACGTAACTCGCCGCATCACCATTTTAAAAGAACGACTCCTCCCAACTGAAGCTCTTCAGAGATGGAGCTCAAATGCGCAGGAAGCCGGCGGGTCTAATTGTAACCTCACCGTGGCGGATAGACATTCGAATATGCACTCGATTTAGGTTCCATGCTTCAAACAACGAGGCCGAGTATGAGGCCGTGATACAGCCCCAACCTCGCCCATTCATGAGGCTCACCGGGCTAGGAGGTATACAAAGATTCCCAACCGGTGGTCGACAAATAAGAGACCTAATGGCCAAAAGTGAAACGATGATTCTATACTCCAAAAGGTCCGCGATTCATTAAAGAAATTTGTGTTGGTTCAAGTCAAACATGTCCCTGCAATCGAGAATTCCCGAGCCAGACGCCTCATGGTTAACCACAAATTTCACAAGAAGACCCTACAGGTCGACGCTCACAACACTGGGCGGAACCCTCTGTCTATCCTTATAGCATGACGGCTGCCCCGATAAAGTCCGAGCCAAGTTGGATGGACCCTATTTGGAACTATATAATAGACGGAAGCCTACCTGACGACCCGAAAGAAGCAGCCAAAATAAGGGCGAGGTCAGCCAGGTTCACTAATCATAAAGGAAGTCTCTACAAGCGAGGATTTTTCACTCCCTTTCTTAAATGCATCGCGGGAGAGGACATCAAGTACGTACTGAGAGAGGCAACAGGGTGTATAAGGAATCATATCAGCCCGCATTAGCAGAAAGGTTTTAAGGCAAGATACCATCGGCCAACCATACTCAAGGATGCGACCGATCTATCTAAGAATGCAGATCTGCCAGAGCACCCGTGATCTCACGCTCCCGCCGAACCCTTAACATCAATCACAAGTCTGGCCTTCCAACAATGGTTTGATATATCGGGACCCCTCGCCCATTGGTAGCGACGCAAATTCATAATTGTCGCAGCGGATTACTTCACCAAGGGGCGTGTCGAACCTTGCCTGGCCACTACAGAGCAAAAATACGCACTCGCGGTGGCGAGCCATCATATGCGTGTTCGCATCCCCGCAGCCCCGGTATCGTAACAACGGAGCGCTTGACAATGCTAAACTGAGATTTTTGTGCCGAGCTCTGACAAAATTATTACTGGTCCCCAAGACATCCTTCAAGAATCGAATGGATGTGCCGGGTCACGAATGTAACCTCACGCTTTGAAGACCAAATTAGAAGATCTTAAAGGAGTCAAGTGTACCTCCCGAGGTACTACGGGCTTATGTGGATCACACGTGTCGTAAGAACCCGGAAACCCCATTCGCTCTAAATTTCTTTTGGCATGTATGAGCCCCCGTTGAGATCGGAATAAAGTCTCCAAGAGTCGAGTTAGCATCAGAGGAGCATAATGACGAGGCCCTTCGTCTAAACTTAGAGCTCCTAGATGAAAAGCGCGAGAAGGTTCAAAGGCGTACGGAGGAGTATCAAAGGAAGACAAATGGTGTAATTATAATCAAAAAGTCAACCCCAGAGCACGCTGTGCGATTTAGTCTTAAAAGAAGCTCCCGCCAAGAAGGGAAGAATCCCAAGACACTCCGAAACTAGGGCCCCAACCGAAGGCCCATACATCGTATCCCGAGTCATCGACTGTGCAATTATGAACTCAAACATAAAGAGGGAAAAATCTTACATACGTGGAATGCGAACATCTTAAGCCGCTTTCTACCGTAAGTATCGCATGTAATGTTAAATAATGCCTTATCGATCTCATGTGACGATGGAACGCTCATTGACCATTTGGTTAGACATCTCAATACCATATATGTAAGATACGGGAAAAAGGCAAAATAAGAAGATACATCGACATAAAAGAAAAGTGTCTCTTTATTTCAATCGACCATTCACATAATCATGTGTCCTCGATTACATCTTGAGTAATATTCAGTACAAGCAGTTCCCTCAAAAAAAAAAAAAGGGTGTGATAGGGAGAAAAGAAAAGAAAGTGGAAAAGAGGAGAAGAAGAAAAGGAAAAAGGGTACAAAAGAGTTCAGACGGAAGGAAAAAAGAGACAAAGGAGAAAGACATAATGAAAAGCTGGAGAAGAAGAAAAGGGGGTGATAGGGAGAAAAGAGAGGAGTAGAGGAGGAAGAAGAAGAACAAAAAACAGAGAGAGCAGCGCAAAAGATGCGCCACCCTCTCCGGATGCATTCCCTAGCACGGAGCTAGGGAATAACATGACTCCCATAAAGGGGAGACTAGGGAAAAACACAACTCCCTACGCAAGAACAACAAATACGACTCCAGATCTTCGTAAGAATCTAAACACGATGATCGAACTCGACTCTTCATCTCACGCAGATTCCAACAGGCATTATACCAAGAACAAGCCTCGCAGCAGTTAAACCGATATTTATAAGGAGATCCGAGTATCTCGAAAGTTCGTGCAATCGATCCAAATTCTCCATAAATCGCATTAAAGACGCTCGCCTCTTTCCAAGAATTGAAATTAACCAGCAACACGAAGCGTTTCAGCATATCAAACTCTTCAACTACCAAGGCCACGCCCGAGCCACTCGCCTTCACCTCGACGAGCTCACCCATCTCGCGACGTGCCATGCCGCCTCAGAGCCCGACCAGCTCAGCTACATCGCCACTGCCTTGGGCGCCGAAAGCCACGTTGCTCTCACTTTGACGAGCCTACCTACTCCACACAGCCACGCCGCCTGAGTCAACCAGTTACATCGCCACTGCCTTGGGGCTGTGAGCCATGTGTCGCTTCACTCGACACGCAGCTCACCTACTCCACACGTGCCACGTCAGAGTCGACCACCAGCATCGCCACTGGCCTTAGCGCCCGGAGCCACGCCGCTTCACTTTGACGAGCCCACCTACCGCGACAGCCACGCGCCAGAGTCGCGCGCCTCAGCACGCACCGGCCTTAGCGCCCGGAGCCACGCCGCCACTTTGACGAGCTCACCTACCCGCACGTGCCGCTGTCTTCGTGGTCAGCCACCAGTTACATCGCCACTCGCCTTAGCATCGAGCCACGCCGCTTCACTGACGAAGCTCACGGCATCTCGCACAGCCACGCCGTCAGAGTCGCCACCAGTTACACGCCACTGGGCCTTAGCGCCCAGAGCCACGCTGCTCACTTTGACGAGCTCGCCTACTCCGCGACAGCCACGCCGCCTTCGTGAGTCGCGCCAGTTACACGCCACTCGGGCTTAGGGGCGCCCGAGCTGCCACGCCGGGCTCACTTTGACGAGTCACTCCATCTTCGCATGTGCCACGCCGCTCGGGAGTCGTGCCGCCGTTACACGCTTACTCTACTTAGCGCCGGTTAATCGCTTCACTTGGACGAGCCCACCTACCAGACAGCCAGCGCCTCGGGAGCTTCGTAGACTTTCACCAGCTACATCGCCACTTACCCAGCCACCGAGCCACGCGTCATCCCGACGAGCTCATCCCATCACTCAGCCACGGACGAGCTCTACTTTAATATTCATTCCTCGACGAGCCTCATCCCATCACTCAACATGGAAGAGCTCTAATTTTTACTATTCATTCCGACGAGCCTTCCCATCACACAACATGGACGAGCTCCGCTCAACTATTCATTCCGACGAGCTCATCCCATCACTCAACACGGACGAGCTCTACTTTACTATTCATCCCCGACGACTCATCCCATCACCAAGATGGACGAGCCTCTACTTTACTATTCATTCTGACGAGCTCATCCCATCACTCAACATGGACGAGCTCGACTTTACTATTCATTCCGACGAGCTCTTCCATCAGCACAACATGGACGCAGCTCCCGTCAATTATTCATTCTCGACGAGCTCTTCCCATCACACAACATGGACGAGCCCTCGCCACCAGCCATTCGACGAGCTTTTCCCATCACACAACATGGACGAAGCCCGTCAATCCGTCAGGTTCCGACGAGCTCTTCCCATCAATTAACATGGATGAGCTCCTCCTCAATTATTCATTCGACGAGCCTTCCTATTACTCAACACGTGGGCGAGCTCTTATTCACGGGATCTAATTCTTATTCAAGAACTCACATTGACGAAGCTCTTCCCATCACACAACATGGACGAGCTCTACTTTACTACTCATCCTCGACGTTCCAGCTCTTCCCATCACACCAACATGGACGAGCTCCTCGCCTCAATTATTCATAGCCCCCGACGAGCTCTTCCCATCACTCAACATGGACGAGCCTCCTCAATTATTCATTCCGACGAGCGCCTATTACTCAACATGGGCGAGCTCTTATTCTCATGGACGACCTCTTATTCAGCAACTCACATTGACGAGCTCTTCCCATCACTCAACATGGACGAGCTCTACTTTACTACTCATCCTGACGAGCTCTTCCCATCACACAACATGGACGAGCTCCTGCTCAATTATTCATTCTGACGAGCTCTTCCCATCACTCAACATGGACGAGCTCCTGCTCAACTAGCCATTCTGACGAGCTCTTCCTGTAACACCCCGAAAGATACCCTAGTTGTTTTCAACATGTTTAGGGTATTTTGTAGACATAAATTAAAACTTTCGTAAATTAACTGCGAAAATATAGAAACTTAAAACTCTAAGTTGTGTGTACAAATTATAAGGGCAAAAACCGCACTGTCCAAAGAGGGACATCAAAGACACGTGGGTTATATAATTAGAGGCCAAAGTATAAATAATGAGATTTGTAATGTAATTAAGGAAAGCACATAGAATGCTAAATAATTTAAAACCTTTATTATAAAGAGAGTCAGAGACCAAAATGCATTTTTAGTCTCCAAACAAGAAGCTTACTTCGAGCGAGGAGGAAAGGAAGGAGAAGAAGAGAAAGAAGAAGAAGAAGGAGGGAGCAAATCCAAGGTATGGATGCTTGACTTTTGGTATGGAACTATGAATGTTTGGATGGAATCCCTCATGTTTTATGCGAAGGTTCATGCAATTGGATGGTTAGAGTCATTCCAACCTAGAGTTGTTAGGATTACATCTAACCAAAGGCTAGTTTCTGAAAGTAGGGTTGCTATAATTTAAATAGCACAAGATTGAGCGAAATCCTCATTTGGAGGAGGGATTCATGGAAATTGTGTTATGGTTTACAACAAACTCTACATAACCTTTATAATTGGTTTATGTATGGGTTATAACCCATAATATAGTTGTTTTGGGAGGTATTTATGATAGGTTTTTGATCTATGGATGATAAGGTATGAAAGGGGAGAAAATACCCATTCTGCATTTCGGGGATTAGTACCGGCACAACTTGAGCTTGTGTTGTGGCCACTCTCTGGTTTTGGTCATTTATTAAGCTGTGGGCCCGGGTACAACTTGAGCTTGTACCGGTACAACCTGTTCTGGTTTTCCTATTCTGACCAGTTTTCGTATTTTGGCCATAACTTGCTCATTTCTTATCCGATTTGGGTGATTCAAGTGGCCACTTAAAATAGACTTCAAGGAGAACAAAACATATTTAATAAGTATCTCCAAATTCTGACTCTAGATAGCCCAAAAATTCACTCCAAGTGGGGCTATGTGCAAGCCCATTTCCTGCATCAGTTGATCATAGAGTAAACTGAAATAAGCTTCGGATGTAACTCGAAGTTTCGTGTCTGAACGGGTGATTCCAGTTGAATAGAACCCTTAGCACCTTAAATTTAAAGGAGTACAAAGATATAGTGCCAATATGAAGTTAAGACCCTGAAAAGTGGGAGTATTTCAAACTGTCCCTCGTAACCCAGAAAGGACTAGTTGGCATGAAAGTGCCATAACTTTAGTTCGATGATCCGATCGATTGATTCCACTCTGGCAAAGTAGATTCTTAGTATAATAAGAATACATGAATAAGGTGTGATTACATACGCATCATACCTTACTAGTATATGAAATCTGATCTGTCATGAACATATAAGTGGCTAAGAATGCCCTATTATAAGATAGTAAGTTACTGAACTCATATAATTATAAAAAATACTCCGAGACCGCTTATTAACCGAACAGCACTCTGTTCCGATTAGTACTTTGGTATCTACCAAGGTCTCTATGACTCCCGATCTGATTAGTACTTCTACATTCTATTAGTGCCCTAAGACTTCGTTTTGATTAGTACTTCCGCACTCCGGGCTTAGTGCCCGCACTCCCCGACCGATTAGTACTTCGGGCATTCCCGTTAAGGTCTGCAAGACTCGCTTTGATTCGTACTCGTACCTGCACTTCAAGACTCCCCGTCCTGCTATGCTACGATACCGCCATGATTAGTGCTACGACACTCCTCGCTCGTAACTGAAATCTTTACTTTGTGCTACTGCGATTTGCATCGTGATAGTATCTTCGGATACTTATTATACAGTGTCTTACACTTTTATTAGAACTGGTCAAGGCAGATCTATAATAATAATATAACAAATCGAATAATGAATAAGAGGACATGAAGGTATCGCTCGATCCAGAATAACAAGGGTATCGAATACAGTGCTCAGAATCCTACGGAGATCCGAATAAATATAAGTCCTCAGAATACAAGATAAGTCCAAGAGTACCTACGGTACGTCCGTACAAACTCATGTAGTACCCCACGTACTTTTATATAAGAATAAGCATAAGTAATCAGATAAACCTGCTTGAGATGAATGCATGCAATTTCTCCGAGCATCCAAGTATTGTTATATGTTTATTATAATCGTGTACATGCATGGTTATATATGTTTCCTACTAAGCCGTAAAGCTTAAGACGGGTTTTTAATCCGTAGGTACAGTAGGAAGACGTCCGAGAACTTCCCGTATTCTTCAGTGGCCAATCATTACTCCAGTAGGGGCTCATCATCAGAGGTCCCGTGACTCGATCAAGAATTGTAAATGTATAGTTTTGAATATGTAATGGGATCAAGATCGAGGCGGTGACATCAGAAACAATTTACCACGGTGGTAGTGTTATTTTGGACTTTTGTATATGATGATATATTATAAGACTCGATATACCAATGTCTAATTGCTGCAAAGAGTCCTGCGATGTTCTCGCCTGAACCGGTTCGATCCGCCAATCTGTTGGACCGGATTTGGGGCGGACAAGTTGGTATCGTGAGCCTAGGTTTAGCTTTTGGAAAGAGCCTAAGATTTCGATGCACATACATAGAAATGTGCTGGGCCTAATGCGATGTCTTTGTTCTGCTTATTGTCTAGAATGGATCCACCTCAGAAGTCAGATGAAAACACCAAAGCGTTAACTTTGATCCACCGCCCGTCCGGTCCGAGTCAACGGGACGAAAATGCTTCAACCGGGCATTGGTAAAAGTTTCGTGATACGGCAAGGTCTTAGATCGACTCACCGCCCGCGAGCCCGAAAGTGATGCAATACGAAAGCAGTACGGAGTGGAAGAATTCATGGTACGCATGGAAGAATCTGAGCAGTCGAAGCTTTGGCTTGAAAACTTGAAAGGGTTTTAGATGAAACGAAATGTCCAAAGTGGGACCAAAAGGTCACATGTGCGGTTTCACGCTGCAGCGTGCGCCTTATGATCAGGAATGCTTAGAACAACCCATTCATATGATCATCATATCGTCGAGGTTAACGTATGCCATCGATGACGCAGAACAGCGAAGAGTCTTGATCGAGATAAGGGAATGATATGAATGGAATACGAAAGACCAAATGCCTCGTGAATATGCAATCGAACTGCTTCATCGAAAAATTTAGATGTATAATTTGAGGAGGGCCTACATGAGTCTATCAAAAGGTACCTCACTAAATAAGCATTTCGCTATAATCATTAATTTTATCACCGTGCAAAAATATAAAATGAGAAATCTGAAATGAAGAGTCAAGAAAGAAAGAAAGAGAAAAAGTTCTCAAGAGGGTTCCTCTTCAGGAAAAGACCAGAGAGTCGCTGTAGTTGATTCAAAGACGAGGTCCAGCTACAAGGGTGTGAGACAAGGACCTACCTATGACACAAAGTTCGACGAGGCATCTCAATCGGACAAGAGGAAAAGCACTGAGTGCCACACTGCCACACAATTATCATAGTGGTTTGCAGATTTGAGTGAACCGGAGGTTGTTTCGATGGGGAAGCAGAGTATGTGATGTTGAATCATTCCGCGAGGATTGGGAAGTTCTAGAAATCCTCAAGGAAGTGGTAGAGGAGGGTCAAATGCACCTCCACAGACTCAGAGTAGGGGTAGAGGACGAAGTGGCTTGCAAGGTAGAGGTAATGCTTCTGAGACAGTAAATCGTCCTGCTACTACGGCCCCAGCACGAGCTTATGCGATGAGAGCTCGAGAAGATCCGACATCAGGTTATTGCGGGTATATCTACTCTCTTTGATATTGATTTATATGCTTTAATTGATCCTGCCTACACATTCATATATGCATGGAACAAATGAAATGACAAACTACCGGCGTAGAGTTATTGGGGATTATGACCTACTTGTTACAAGTCCTCTGAGGCATAGTGTTAGAGTCAACCGTATGTATAAGAATCGTCCCCTAATGGTCCATGATAATTTTCCGTTGATCTGATTGCTTTGCCTTTTCATGAGTTTGATTTGATTCGGGAATGGATCGGGTTATCTAAACACCGGGCCACAGTCGACCAGGATAAGAAAATAGTCCTCGCTTAAATGTCCTCGACCCATCGAAGTAAGAATAGAGATCCGATCCGAATCAGCGACCGAAAGTTATGTCACTATGAGTTCGACGCTCGAGAAAAGGTTGTGAAGCCTTTGGCTTTGATCTCGACCAAAAGAGAGCAAGTAAATTTAGAAAAATATTCCCGTGATTTGGGGGAATTCCCCGACGTGTTTCCCCCCGAAGATAGCCTGAGTACCACCTGAACGAGAAGTGGATCTCTCTATTGAAGTTGTAGAGGGAACGACTCCTATTTCGAGGACACCTTACCGTATGGCTCCAACTGAACTGAAAGAGTTGAAAACTCAGCTACAGGAGCTATTGGATAAGGGGTTCATCCGACCTAGTGTTTCACCTAAAAGGCCAGTTTATTTATTAAGAAGAAAGATGGCACTCTTCAATGTGCATTGACTACCCAAGAAATAAACAAAGTACGCTTAAGAATAAGTACCCGCTGTCAAGAATAGAAGATTTATTTGATCAATCGAGGAGCAAGCGGCTCGAAGATAGACTTGCGATCGGGATATTATCAACCCGGGTGCAGGTCATGTCCCGAAATAAATTTTCTTAACCCGCTATGGCCACTATGAGTTTCGGGTCATGCCATTTGGGCCGACTAATGCTCCAAATGTATTTATGGACTTGATGAATAGGTTTTCGGCCCTATTTGACTAATTTGTTTTGGTATTTATTGATACATCCTCGTGTATTCTAAAGATGCACAGAACATGAACACCATTCGAGGATGCCAGTGTTGCAAACTTCAGAGAGAATCGCCGTTGCTGCTATAAATGTGATTTTGGCTTAAGGAAGTGTCATTCCTAGGCCATATTGTATCTGCAGAAGGTATTATAGTGGACCCAAGAAAATCAAGCAATCGTGAATTAAGTCTCCCCGGAATGTAACCGAGGTGAGAAGTTTCTTCGGCGAAAGGAAAGATATCGAAGATTTGTACAAGGCTTTTCGCTTATAGCATCCTCACTTACAAGATTACTCCTAAAGGAGGAATTGACCGATGATAAGTGCCAATCCGCTTTGAAAATTAAAGGAAATACTCAATAAGCACTGTCGATTCAAATTACTGGGTAGGATTGCCATACAAGATACAAAGGATGCTTCGAAAGGATAGTCAGGATGCGTATTGATGCAGGATGGGAAAGTGGTGGCTTATGCTTCTAGGCAATTGAAGCCGCATGAACAAAACTATCCCACACATGATTTGGAGTTAGTAGCTGTAGTGTTCACTTTGAAAATTTGGCGACACTATTTATATGGAGAAAAATGTAGAATTTTCACTGATCATAAGAGTCCAATATTTGTTAATCAAAAGATTTGAACTTCGAGGCAACATCGGTGGTTGGAATTGTTGAAAGACTATGACCGTATAATTGATTACCACCCCCGGAAAGCAAATGTGAAAGGGCATGCCTTGAGTAGGAAAATGATTTCGCTCTCGACCTCAAAGTTTATGATCGAGATTTGCACCTCGATGGAGCCTTGCTGGCTCAATTGAATGTGATACTAGAATTAAGACAAATGATAGCGAATACTCAGAAAAATGATGACAAGTTACAAGAATTGGCCTCAACTGACAAGACTGAGACAAGACTGAGCTTTTTCCATGATGGAAGTGAGGTTTGGTTGCATAAGAACAGATTATAGGCACCAATGATAAGTGGAATTAAAGAAAATATTATATGAAAGCCATAATACTATTTTCACCATGCATCCCGAAGTAATAAATGTACCAGATATGAAACCCTACCGTATGAGGGATTTAAAAAGGACATTTCGAAAGTACGTATTATGTCTAACGTGTCAAGAAGTAAAAGCTGAACACCAGTACCATCTCGGGTTTATTTGAATCCCCTTCCCATTCTAATGGAAGGGATAACATAACTATGGATTTCGTGATCCGGTTTTCCTCACCAAAAGAAACATGATGCAATATGGGTAATAGTGGACAGATTGACCAAGTCAGCTCACTTCTTACCGACTCGACTTGACTACTCCATGGATCGGTTAGCGGACCTTTATGTGAATGAAATTGTTAGATTACATGGCATTCTCAGACGATAGCGTCTCGACCACTGATCTCGATGACGCTGTTTTGGAAAGAGTTACACAAATTTTTGGTACTAGATTGAATTTTAGCACGCTTTCCATCCACAAACCGATGGATACCAAAGAGTGATCCGTATTAGAAGATATGCTTCGGGATGTGTATTAGATTTTCCTAAGTCAGATAGGTACGTTCCACTCATGAATTTGCCTATAACAACGCTTATCAATCCAAGATTGGTATGGCCCCGTATGAAGCTCATAGATGAAGACGATGAACTCCTAATGGTTGGATAGAGATGAATGAGCATAAGATTATCGGTCCCGAATTAGTTAAAGACACTAAGAAAAAGTTCAGATTATTCAAGAGATTGGGAAGCTGCTGGAGCAGACAAAGGTCTTATGCTAATTTGAAGAGAAAAGATAGAGTATGAAGCTCCGGAGATAAAGTGTTTTTGAGCATTCCGTGGAAAAAGATACTCCGTTTTGGAAGGAAAGGGAAACTGAGTCCACGATTCATTGGCCCTTATGAAGTTTTAGAAAGAGTTGGACCAGTGGCGTATCGTTTGGCACTTCCTCAGGGGTTAGCCAAACTACATGATGTATTCCATGTGTCTATGCTTCGTAGATATCGTTCTGACCCATCGCACATATTACCAGTTCAAGATATACAAGTACAAGAAGATTTCACCTTCGATGAAGAGCCGAAAGCTATTCTAGATCGTGAAATAAGACAGTTAAGAAACAAGCAAGTTCCACTGGTAAAAGTGCTTTGGCAACATCATGGTATGGAAGAAGCGACCGGGAACTGTGACCGACAATGAGGGTACACCCCTCAAATTTTCTACTGTAATTTCGAGGATCTAAATTTATTTTAAGAGGGGGAGAATTTTAACACTAAAGATACCCTAGTTGTTTTCAACATGTTTAGTATTTCAGAGACATAAATTAAAATTTTCGTAAATTAACCGCGAAAATATAGAAACTTAAAACCCTAAGTTGTACAAATTATAAGGGCAAACCGCACTTGTCCAAAGAGGACATCAAAGGCAATGGTTATATAATTAGAGGCCAAAGTATAAATAATGAGATTTGTATGTAATTAAGGAAAGTTAATGGCTAGAATGCTAAATAATTTAAAACCTTATTATAAAGAGATTGGGAGACCAAAATGCATTTTTGGTCTCCAAACAAGAAGCTTAAGGAAGATGAGGAAAAATAAGGAGAAGAGCAGTTAAGAAGGCGATGAGCAAATCCAAGGTATGGATGTGCTTGACTTTGGTATGGAACTATGAATGTTCGATGGAATTCTCATGTTTTATGCGAAGGTTCATGCAATTGGATGGTTGCAGCCTTGCCCAAACTCAGAGCTGTTAGGATTACATCTAACTAAAGGTTTCTTGAAAGTAGTGGTTGCTATAATCAAAATAGCACAAGATTGGTATGAAATCCTACTTGAGGAGGGATTCATGGAAATTGTGTTAGGGTTTACAACAAACTCTACATAACTCCTTATAATTGGTTTATGTATGGGTTATAACCCATAATATAGTTGTTTGGGAGGTATTTATGATAGGTTTTGATCTATGGATGATAAGTGTATGAAAGGGGGAGAAAATACCCATTCGGGCATTTTCGGATTATACCGGTACAACTTGAGCTTGTACCGGCACAATTTCGGTTCGTCATTTTTACTGTTGTACCCCAGACAACTTGAGCTTGTACCGGTACAACCCGGTTTCCGGCTTTCCTATTCTGACCAGTTTTCGTATTTTGGCCATAACTTGCTTTTGGTTTCTTATCTCGATGGAGTGATTCAAGGGCCACTTAAAATAGACTTCAAGGAGAACAAAACATATTTAAGGGCATCTCCAAATTCTGAGTCTTAGATAGCCCAAAATTCACCTAAGTGGGGCTATGCAAGCCCATTTCCTGCATCGCTGATCACAGAGTACTGGTCAAGCTGACGAACTTGAGTTTCGCAAGTTCAACGGGTGATTCCAGCAATAGAACCCTAGCACCTTAACTTTAAAGGAGTACAACATATAGTGCCAATATGAAGTAAGACCCCAGAAAAGTGAGTATTTCAAACTGTCCCGGGTAAAATCCAGAAAGGACTAGTTGGCATGAAAGTGCCATAACTTTAGCTCGATGATCCGATCGGGATTGATTCCAATTCCGGTAAAGTAGACTTAGTATAATAAGAATACATGAATAAGGTGTGATTACATACGCATCATACCTTACCAAGATATGAAATCTGATCTCACATGAACACATAAGGGCTAAGAATGCCCTATTATAAGATAGTAAGTTATCGAACTCATATAATTATAAAATACCGAGACCGCTTATTAACTCAATAGCACTCGCTCGATTAGTACTGGTACTCAGCTAGTGCTCCAAGACTCCTGATCCGATTAGTACTTCGCAGATCCCAAGGTTCCTAAGACCCGCTTTGGATTAGCACTCTAAGATTCCAGCTATGCCCTAAGACTCGATCCGATTAGCACTTCCTAAGATCCCGTTAGTGCTCCCAAGACTCCCCGCTTTGATTCAGACTTCTCAATTCCGCAAGTGCTACTTCGCATCTCTCGTCCTGCTATGCTACGACACTCCGCTCCTAATTAAGGCTACGACACTCGCTTAGAAACTGAAATTCTACTTTGTGCTACGGCACTTCCGTACTGTATAGTATCTTCAGATACTTATTATACAGTGTCTTACACTTTTATTAGCATTGGTCTAGGTATTCCCATAATTATATGATAATAACTTGAATAATGAATAAGAGGAAATGAAGGTGTATCGTTTCGACCGTAATACCTAAGGGTATTTTTTGAATATGAGTAAGCTCGTAACTCCTAATGGAGATCCGAATAAATATAAGTCCCGTAATACAAGATAAGTCCAAGAGTACCTACTCGCACGTCATGGCCAATAAACCTGTGTAGTACCTACGTGGTACTTATATAAGAATACATAAGTAATTGTATAAACTCCATGATGAATGCATGTAATTTCTGATATCCGTTATTGTTATATGCTTATTATAACTCGTGTACATGCATATTATATATGTTTCCACTAAGCCGCAAAGCTTAGCACGAAGTTTTTAATCCGTAGGTACAGAGAAGACGCCCCGAGAACTTCCGCATTCTTTCAGGCCAACACATGAGTGTGGGTTCATCACTGTGAGGTCCCGTGACTGAACAAGAATTGTAAATGCATAGCTTTTGAATATGTAATGGACTCAAGACATATATGTGTGACATCAGAAACACCACTACTCGTGGTAAAATAAGTATTTCGACTTTCAGATACGATGTTGATATATTATAAGACCTGGATATACCAAATGTTCAATTAAGCAGTAAAGAGTCCCAATATATGTTCTCGCGCCCCGAAACCGTTCGACGCCTAATCGGGTCGGGTCAGAATCGGTGACACTTCCCATCACACAACATGGACGAGCTCCTGCTCAACTAGCCATTATGACGAGTTCTTCCCATCACTCAACATGGATGAGCTCCTCCTCAATTATTCATTCTGACGAGCTCTTCCCTATTATTTCAATACGGGCGAAAGCCTGCCCGCATTGACGACCTCTTATTCAGCAACCCACATTGACGAGCTCTTCCCATCACTCAGCATGGACGAGCTCTACTTACTACTTCCATCCCCGACGAGCCTTCCCATTACACAACATGGACGAGCTCCCGCTTCACTATTCATTCTCCGACGAGCCTTCCCATCACTCAACATGGAGGAGCTCCTGCTCCACTATTCATTCTGACGAGCTCTTCCCATCACTCAACATGGACGAGCTCCTCCTCAATTATTCATTCTGACGAGCTCTTCCTATTACTCAACATGGGCGAGCTCTTATTCGCATGGACGACCTCTTATTCAGCAACTCACATTGACGAGCTCTTCCCATCACTCAACATGGACGAGCTCTACGCAATTATGCATTTTGACGAGCTCATCCCTCAGTTCACACGGTCGAGCTCTACTCAATAGTTCACCGACGAGCCTATCCATCGCCATGGACGGCTTCACGACAATTTACATCTAAGAAACTCTTTCCTCACCGCAGTGTGACTAACCCAGCCCAATGACATTGACTAATCCCTTCCAAATCGTATTAACTAAATCAAGTCGTGCCACCCTACAAGGCCACGGCGACTAAGTCTGACGAGCTTATTCATCTCACTCTGATCCCCTAATCCGGGGCCATTCAAACCATGGAAGCGACGATGCTACAATGAGAACGCAGACGATATATATATATATATATATATATATATATATATATATATATATATATATATATATATATATATATATATATATATATAAAAAGTTATATATATATATATATATATAAAAGTGTATATATATATATATATATATAAAAAATATATATATATATATATATATAAAAAATATATATATATATATATATATATATAAATATAAGCCTGAAGGGCTACATATGTCTCGGCACCATTCCGACCAAAGGAGAACATACATATAGATGAACAAATAAAGCCAGCACCAGGCAAACATAAGCATAGGAGATCAGACGTCGGCAGGAGGAATGGACGACGAAGAGGGGGAATCGGCCACGGAGGGAGTACCAGGCTCTTGAGAATAGTTCGTAGAAAAAGATTCCTCTGCCTCTTCGTCACTGGGGAGGTCAAAATTAAAGTCCGTGATTCAGGCATGGGCCGATAGCTTTCCGTTGAAAGGCGAGCCACCCAGAAGCCCACTGAGCACTGGCTTGGTCCCTCAGCTGCCTAATGACCTCATCCCTCTGAGCAGCTAAACTAACTCGCTGATGAAGATCTGCGCGCAATCCGCGACATTCCTCGTTCCACCTGCTCGCGAAATCTCCGCGGCTTCGTAAGACTCCCGACGAGCAAATTCTAGCAACGCCAGACTCGGAAGCTTTCTCGACGAGCCGCTTTGAGTTGCGCTTGCTTATCATTCAAATCACCGTTAACTGCACGTAATTCCGCTTGAAGATCCCGCAGCTCACCCCGGGAGGTAATGAGCTCCTCCCTAACCACCGTGGCTCACTCTAAGCAGACTCACTCCCGGCCTCACTTAAATCACTTTGTGAAGCCTCGACCACTTCGAACCTCCCGGCACGCCTTCGTCGCCGCCGTGCTACTTTCGGATCCGCCTTCCTACTTTCGCCGGCACGGTACGAATTAAGTATGTTTTAAATCGACTTAAGTCGCTTCCACTTCTTCGCCATATGCCGCGCCTTCCCGCAGCTTACCAGCTCGAAGTGAGAGAGGCCACCTTCGCTTTATAAATTCGGGCAATTCTTACGTGCTTCCTCGCTTAGTTTGGCCTCGCCGCCTCGATGAGAAGACTCGCATATCAACACACATGAAGATAACACTCAACACAGAGGCAAAGATGAAGCAAGCACACTATAGACTTACCGAGGCAACCCCCACGGATAAAGCCAAAGCCTCACAACAGCATCGCTTCGACTCCTGGGTCGGAGTCTCGAGGATGGAGGAGACAGCACGACCAAGGAAGTTTCGTGTTAGAAAGCAAAGAGTCTCTAAGCCATTTCGACTTTGCTTTCGGCTTCTTTCTCTTTCGCTTATGTCGCTCCTCGAGGAGGCGATTGACTTCTTCCAGTACGGATCCCGCACTGAGAAAGATAACCACCTCAACGAGATCACTCGCACGCACCAAAGGGTCTTAGCCCTTCCGTCGGGCTTAGGGGAAATTGGGGCCTAAAGTCACTGAGCCTCGCGAAGGAGACGGCCTCGCTTGGCTCAGCAAAACTGGAGGCGCTCCCAAATTTTCCCGAACTTTGGTCTAAACCGGCCGTCCTCCTCAACGGAGCTCGGTTTTTCCACACTCCGAGGCTTCCCGCGAGACGCGCCCAAATGAACCAAAATCTCCTCGGTAGGAGCGCCAAAGAAGAGTTTCCAACGGGAGAGGATCCTGTGGTAGCAAAGAAAGTAAAGACCTCGGCGTAGGAACGTAAAGACCCTGATTGGGGAGCGGACCAGAATGTCCGACCTTTATCAATTTCGCGTAGCGATCGTGCAGATATCCCGCCAACGCTAGGGCTATGACATTATCTTCAGCGCTAAGTTCAAGACGAGCCTCTGGGAAACAAACAGATAGTACAAAATCAGAAACATCCGACCACCTTCAGATAAGTCATACCAAAAACAGTATAAATACTCAATGGTCGTTATCGAGTCGCCCTGCGCCGTGGGAACACCTAGGGTGTCATCTCGTTTAAGGATTGTATTCCCACTGAAACCGCGAACGAAGAAATAGCGTCCTTCCATGACCTATGCGAAGATGGAAGATCGGTGATCACCGCAGAGCCCCCGAATCGCCCGAAAATAAAGAAAGCCTCTGCGGGTCTCCATTCGGGGCTAAAGCATTTAAGAACAGCGCCAAGCTAGGACGCCGAGCCCTTATCCCTAAAGGAAGCCAACACACCCCAATTCAAAATGCCCCAATCGTCAGGAGCAAGTCGAGGCAAATGTTGAAATGTTGCAAGACCCTCTTCATGAAAGGGTATAGAGGAAAACGAAGGCCATTGTCAAAGGCGACCTCAAAAAAACAAACCATCCCAGGCACGAAGGCTGCATAAAAGGTTAAGACATCGGGGACCCATACTCGTATACAAGGGGGAGGTCGATAACGATCAGCAAAGGTACTCCCATACGAAGGGTCGACCTTACTAGGTCCCACATTCACAGCATGTTGAACGGCAGATTTAAGGTAATTCACCCCCAGATAAGTAATTAATAGTTTATTTTCGCTACCTTATCGGGAAGAGGAGGCGCTTCAGCAACGTTCAGGGATTCAGATATAGCCGAACGGTCGGAGGCATCTCCAGCCTGTACAGTGCCGACAACAACTGAGGAGTCACCACCAATCCGCAAAGAAGAAGAGCGAATTTAATCTACGACTCCGAGACAAGCGACAAGAAATAAAAGCCAATCAGTTAAACCCTAGTGTTTCGTCGTACCAATCAAAACGATACGGACACAATGGACCCTGAGATACAATGAAGAAAGGCTGCGCAAAAAAGGCGTAAACAGGAGGCTGAGAAAGAAAGGGTCCCTAAGGTATAGACAAGACGTAAAGATATCCAATAAAGAAATAGAATGTAACCGAAGAAATGGGAGAAATAAGCAAAACCTAAGGGTCATCATTATCACAAGACTTATGACGACGACAAGGGCTTTAATCGCTCCAACCCAACGCACACGTAGAAACCGCAACCGATACGAAGAATATGTTCTTGCCCACGCCACGCATGGCCAAGGGCCGGGGCAACTGATAGGGTTTAAAAAATAGGCTTGTAGGCCCACTGACCAAGCCCAAAGAAGTGGTACGCCCAATGCAATACCCGGGCTCCTCAGTACCAGCCCAAATCGAAGGCTCAAGGGGCCAGGTCCAAAGGACAATCCTGAATGAATTGGAAGCCCCATATCCTACTAAATCGACGCATCGTCATACAAAAATAATAACCCCTAAAGAATATATTATCCTGCCGATCCAACCAAACCTTATCAATAAGGAAGGGAAAATAATAACAGATCATCGCCAGTTGGGTCTCCCCTAATAAAGAAAGAGGATTATCTCAAACAAATAGCTCCTTCTATATCCTGTACCAAATCCGATATGGACTAAAATAAGAAATATCCTGTCCAATGGGAAGAACTCCTAACCACCATCCAACTGGTTGAACATCTACTATAAATACAAGACCACCATCGGTGAAAGGTACACGCAAAAAACCAACGCCGACATTCTCACACATATTCTCAGACACATATTCATATGCAACACATCTCGCCTGGGCGCTCTTTTTCTCTCGTAAAGAACCGACTTAGGCACGGGGCGCCACGCGAAGCCCCCGCCGACCCCTTCTTCCTTATTTTTGCAGTAGGAGTGCTACGCCCGCAGCCTCAGATCAACAAGGCAATGATCCTACTCAGCCCGACAATCCAGACGCCGCATCCTGTACTCTTCACAAACAACTGGTCCAAATTCGCCCCTACACGCTCCAAATTCTGCTCCATGAAAAAAAGCACCATCAGATGAACATTTTTAAAATCTTTTTTTTTTTTTTGAATTGTTTTAAAATCATTTTTAGAAATTGTATTTTACAACTATTTCAACTTATACGAACTTGAAAGATGCTCTTCAATAATAATTTATTTTTATTTTATTTAGAAAAAGTAAATAAAAAATGAAAACCCAGATGTCACTTATGATTGAGTTGAGAAAAACATGTAAGACAAAATCGAGTTTAGGTCCGAGAATAAGTTATTCATCGATAACCTTTATGTTGTATAAATAAACCTTTACAAAACAAGTCAAGATAAACATGCAATTGACTACTTGATCAATGGGTAACAAGAATTCGATAACTAAAGAAAGTTATGCCACATGTAAATGGATAAACAAGTCAAAGAGAGATAGGAGCTTGTATTTTTCAAGGAATAAGGTTTTTTTGTTTAAGGATACAAGAAATAAGGTTAATAAGAGCAATACTAAATTTAAGAAAAACATATAAATCTCACTAATAATGTCGATTTATATTTAACAAACAAATTAAATAATTGAATAAAGGATAAAATATTATTGACACTAAATTTTTTTTTTTTGCTTAAATGGTAATGGAATGGGCCGAATAGATATGCTAAGCCCAACCCAATCCGATAAAGCTTAATCCCATGAGGATCAGCCCATGAAAAGGTCTAAGGACCTTTTTAGAATATTTAAATTTGTCAAAGCCGTCAACAGAGAATATTGAGACTTTGTCTCAAAGGCAGAATATGAAGGAGACTTTTTCTCTAAGTTAGGACATGACAAAGAACGTGGGCAATGGTGGAAAGTTACTTAGAGAGCAAGACTCCTTAATGGAGTTATGGACAATTGTTGGAGAAAGTGGACAAGTGTAGTTACTCAGAAATGCCTATAAAATGAGGACTCAATACCAATTGAAGAATCATCAACCAACACACAAAATAGAGCAAAAGCATTTCAGCATTTCTATTATTTTTCTACAAATTCATCAGTCGTTTTTTCCAGATTCTTAGCTTAGTTTTACATGTTTTTCTTTACAAACATTTGTTACTTCAAAGCTTTCATGCGTAAATACTTGATTTTTAGTCCAATTCTATAATGAAATTTACTATTTTTCCAGCTAGTCCATTAAGTTTCCTCTTAGCTTTCAATTCAGTCTATGTAATCTAATTTTCAAGCTATTTTTTCACTTAGATTATAGGGAATTGTCAAGGGAACTAGGGGATCCATTTTTTGCTTGAGTAGAAGTTAGATTTCGTCACAGTTTCAGTTCGGAAATAGTATAATTTCCTAGCATGCCCACTCATCCACCAATTTCCATGCTGACTCACTAGAAAATCCACCGAAGCATATTTTTAGTAGGCCCGATGGGACCCATCTTTGTGAAACATCGCTCGATGGGACCCATTTTTGCAGAAGAATGCCACCAAAATTGTGAAGTAAGACACCGTGGGTGTCTTCGCACTAACATCACAGGGGCTGCAGGAGTTCCAAATTTTGCGGAACATATATAAAACTTGATGAATTCTCCAATACGACAATAGGGGAATCCATCCAACATCCCTATTGAACAAGTGGAAAGAAGAGGTGCAGGTAATGTAGATGTGTCTATTCTTTTCTTTAATAATTTTAATGAATTTTAGGCTCTCATACAAGAAATAAAGAGCCAATGAATGATCATGAATGCCTTTATGGAAGAAATGAAGTAGTAATCTTAATCAATCCTGGAGAACCTTAGAGAAATGGGATAACTAAGATAGGAAGTTGCTTCTAAGCTTGAAAGGCAATTTTCTAACGAACTCGAGGAGGAAGCATTTTGAGAACCTACGAGAAGCTGGTGAATTTCATCGCTCACCTATGCAGGTAGAGCCATCTCATTCCTCCCATAGGAGAGAGAGTGGTAATCTAGAGAATGTAGTAGAGGAAAGACCTAATGCAACCAAAGCCACAATCCCTCAGAGGATTTTTGCTTAGATTAATCCACTTACACTTCCTAGAGCATCTGAAGGGGGCTTTTCTTTCGATGGAGGCCTAGGGAGGCATCATGCAGCCTGCCTGCAAGAGTGAATGACAACAGGGGATAACAAGTTTAACAATTTCCTCATCAACCTTTTAGGCAACCAGCCCCAGTACTAGATTTAGGAGCAAGTAAAGAGGCAGTGCAAGAGTTATATGGGCCAAGCCTTAGACAAATTGGTCGAATAGAGTTCTACAAACCATATTAAAAAATGATAGATAGGGAGAACCCTTACTTAAGGGGGTATAGGATCCCTGATTTCTCCTTGTTATCTAGAGTAGATGGCCAACCCACCCTGGAGCATGTTGTTAGATTCACTATGCAATGTGGGGAATTGGCTAACTACGAGAATTTCTATCATTTCAAGCTTAGACTGTTTTCTAACTCTTTGATAGGGGAAACATTCACTTGGTATACAACATTGCCAAGGAACTCCATTTGAAGTTGGTAGGAGATGGAAAGGCTGCACACTCAGTTCTTCAGGGCTAATCCTGAAGTGTGCATTGTAGAACTATCCAAAGTGACTCAAAGAAATGGGGAGACCGCTGATTTGTTCATCTCTTGGTTCAAGAAAATGAGAAACCGATGCAAGATCCATATTCCAGAGAGAGAGCACGTGGAAATGGCCTAAAGAGGTTTGGACATTGAATTAAGGAAGAAATTCCAAGGTATGGAATTTAAAGATTTTTATGAACTTGCAACTAATGTGACAGAATATGAGGAGTTGTTCAAGGAAGAAAGTTATCGGAGGAAGAAATCCATGGGAACCTATTGTCAAGAGGTGAACCAAGAGGTGGCAGTAGCAGATCTATCTACTACAAGGACATTCACCTGTCCTCTTTTGGTAGAAAAGGCACTTGATTTGTGGAAGAAGGCACAAATTATTGGTATGTGTCCACTATACTTTTGAGGTAGCGAAGACAGAGGAAACACTCGATTTCCCTGTGATTAGTACCCAAATAGTGCTATTTTGAGTCCTGTATAATGCAAGTTTTAAACACTATTTATGTACTAATCGACTTTAATAACTCAATTGATACATCAGTCCCACCAAGCACGATCACATTCGTAGCTTTTTTTAGCGCTACAGTCAAATGCCTCATATTCTTTCAACTCGATTCAAACACGATGAACCCGAGTCTAATTTGAAGACGATGATCGAATCCGTGAGGAAAGTTGGAGAAATTGTTGAAGAAAGGAAAGCAAATCAGGAAATTTTGCAGTGGTTGCAAAATTTGCATCCGAAAATTTCGCAAGTTGCGAATTTTCGCAGGTTGCAAGTCGCACCTATCGATCGCCACCCACCTTTTGTGGTTTTATATAAGTTTGTCTCTCATGTAATTTTGGTTCTTTAGCACACTTTTGTAATTTCCCACCGAGTATTTATATAAGCTCGCCCCGCTTGTAATCAAATCAACTTTTCACTCCATCAATCAATCATGCTGAAATTTGGCACGGAGCCTCTCCCTCCTCATTACTGGTGATTTTCTTCTTCTCCCTTCACTCTTCTTGCATCTTGGTACAAACACCTGATGATGAACAAATCAAGGATGCTCTGGCTAAAACCCCGATCCTTGAAGGGAAAGGTCGCGCTGATTCAATACCGCATGTTCTCAGCGTTTCATGTATGTATTTATGTGCCATACTCCCGCTTCTCACCTTAGGTTGTTCCTGCAGATGCTCTCCTAATGTGTATTTGCGCTGGTTCATGGATACTTTCACCTAGATCTACTAATGCCCAGCTAGTTGTCTCCTATTAGTTACCGTAGGTAGGCTCTTGCAGATTATGTTCTCACCGTTAGTGCGATGCATGCCTAATCAAATGCCATATCTTTCAAGAGGAAAACTTTAAGGGTTTAATCAATAAGATCTGTCGAAATGACCATGCTCATGATTTCCTCAATGTGGAGGGAAAAAGGACCCGAGGATGTCGGTTAACTTAGAACCCTAAGTCATGGCCCGAGACTTCAAGGAATTCTCTTAACTCTTTACTTCAGTTATTTTAGTTTTCAACCATTCACACACACTGTTTTTCACAAACCCTAAAAATGCAACGAGAAAACACCATTTTCAATGCACTGCAACTCTTCTCTCACGAAGAAAACCCATCCCCGTGTTCTAATCTTCGTGAGCCACTATATTGCGCTTGCTTTTTACACGCCAAGAGTAGAACTTAGGATATAAATTTTGTTGATTCCAAACACCTACTTGGCCTAAACGAATCACCTTGTGAAAGACAAATTCATTGCCTTCCCTAAAGACCACCGAATTTCGAACAAGGATGAATTAAGGGGAAAGACTTAATGTAAGTACCATAATTCATGGAACCACACTACTAATGCATGTCGAGGGTTCAGAAATATCATACAGGACAGGATCAACAAAGGGATACTCAAGTTCCCTGACAAAAAAAAGGCTATGAAAATCGATGAGGATCTTTTCCCACCATTGGCCTCAATTAACACTGCTAGCTTCCATTTAAGAGCATTGATAGAATCCAAGAAGGTGGGAGAACTCTCTTAAAGAAAGGTATAAGTCCCCAAATATTATCTAGTCCGTGTTGATAAGTTGGAAAATGAGTTATCCGGTAGCGCAGGGCAAGCACACTCTACCGTGGTAGAATGCTAGGGTGGATAACAAAGAAGAAATGAATCAGAAAGAAGCTTCTGGTAGCGGAAAGATTGAACTCCCAGAGATGTGTCTGCTCCTCTTAGAGTGTGTCAGAAAGGCTCACCCCTCCACGTGTGGCCCACCGGCCTAAGGAAAATAATGCAAGCAAGTTCAGAGAATGTTCTTCAAGAAACAAAGCCTTTTCCCCAAGGGGTAAGTTCACTCTAAATGATTAAAAGTTGTGGAAAGCTACTTTTCTCCAATGAAGAAGCGTAAACAAACTTGTTTTTCAAAGGGAGAGAGTTGAGGGCAGATTTCTAAGAGGTGGATTTGGGGATAGAGTTGTTCCTCTTATTAGAGAAGTGCTCTAAAGGCCATCACCTTTAGCACTTATTATACGTCTTATATTTATTTATAATAAATGCATCTTCATTTCTTTGATGTTTATTTAATATATGATTGATAGCTTATCTAAATCAACAATGAAGTCCTTTGATATAATACATAGAATAAAGGAACTTCACATCAGATCATGATAATGAGATTCCTATTATGTGTAATTATGTAGTATCTAAACTATCCCTAGTCATAGGATCAACAAGATTGGACATAGTTGATTTGGATAGACTTGCACATATTGTACTCCTTGATATGATCAAGCAGATGATCTCATAAACTGTGATCATCGTGATGATTAGAGTAGACATGTGGATGCTTGGTAAGAGTAGCTAAGTCTATCGAGGTTCGCCATGAGATAAATCATATGGATTACTGGCTTAAACATCAATGATAGTTCTATCATAGCAAGGAAAGTATCTTTAGACTTGAGGTGCTCAATGCATCTTCGATACTAATTCTATACTTTGACTTCGATCCTTGTCTTCAAGAGAGGTTGTTAGTATGGTGATGATTGGGTATAGCTTGAGGTATTCGGTTGTGCAATCGAGTGAGTCACAACGAATTCACAACACTTAGGTCATCTTCAGAGACTATTACTCGAAATATCTAGCCAAAGTAATCATGTCTTGAAGAAGAGTCTTCAGTGGCATGCTTTGTAAGTAATGGATCTCGGAGACAAAATAAATACACTTGGACTAGTTCATCTAGTGGGAGCAAATGCATAGTCCATGCTCTAAACCAATTTGGGTAAAGAGTGAAAGATAGCGTTGCACAATATTGTATGTGAAAAGTTCATAAATAAACTCAATTCTTTGGTCAATCGGCTCATGATGTTATTTGATATCGCTGACTCTGTTTTTGAATCAAAGGGTTGATTAAAGTGGCCAACATAACTGAAACCTAATGGGTTTGGAGAAGGAGAAAAATGGTCTTGGATATGATCCAAGCTGAGAGAAAGTAATTTGGATGAGATCCGAATTGAATAAGAATGCTTAGGATTAGTCCATTTGGGGATTAGGAGAATCCCGGGGTCATTTGGATGACCATATGGGTCATTGGGCTCATTCTTGGGCCTAAAGCCCATGAGGATGCACACTACATGCATGTACATGTATGCAAACCAACCCTCCCCCTTTAATGAGGGCACTATGGTCATTTCTCCGAGTGTGTTTGGCTCATATATAGCCAAACATCTGGACCCTAAATCATGAGCCGTCATTCACACTTCAAAGCAAGAGGAGAACGCCCCATCTCCTCATTTTATCTCAAAGCCATTCTGGGCCAAATTACGACGCCCTGCCCATCTCCTTTGAGGTTATATTTCCAACCTTCAGGATCACTCATCGAGGCGTCGTGATCGAGCACCTGGTTTGCCGCGACATCTTCCCCAGCCGAAGATCATCTACATCAAATGAGGCCAGAAACTATTAATGTAACAGTTTTTAAACACCCTATTGCTTGGTTATTCGGATTTGAACGATTCCAGAAGATCCATGGATGGGATTTTTCTGTATTTTTTTGTATTCCACTATTCTTTGCATGAGATGCAGCCCCAAAAAAATCCCTACAAAGGGTATTTCAATCACTTTGAAATCACTATCTGATCTTGCTGAAGAGATATTGATCTTTGATATCTGAAGGTTTTTTCAAACCTTCAAACCAGTTTTTTTTCTAAAAAGGTTTAATTTATGATTTTTATATGGTTGATCTTGGTTATTAGATGAATATCACCGATCAAAGATTTGGAAAATTAATTTTGAATGAGATTCAACATACAAATGGGTTTTGTAAGAGAGATTACAAATCTGTGATGTAGCTAAGGCAGCTGCAGTGGTAAATTTCGATTTAAAAATACTTGGACATATTATTTTTGAGATTTGATCTTTAAAATAATATTGACTCGCAGAGACTTTGTTTTCAGTCTCTGTTAGGTCGGATCTATCTCCAGAAAGTTTAGAAATGTCCTCAAACCCATAACTGTATTTTTTCCAGTGTTCTGGATGCAGCAATGGGGTTTCGATTTTTTGAAATTGTTGAAGAAGATAATTCCATGATTTTATTTTTTAAATAAAATTTATACATCCCAAATTTAATTTTAGGCTTTGTAATTATCCAAATCTGATTTAAATTGAATTTTAAAATTAAACAAGATAATGTACAACTTAGGAAGGTCACTTGGCGCTCCACACACTGATTTTGTATCGTTTTTTTTTAAACTATCTAGTCTAGATATTTTCAATATTTTATTATTGTAATTAAATTACATTTTCTAAATTCATTTTAGAATGAAACTATCCAATTGGATTTCCAATCAACTTTTAAATTAAAACAATTACGCTGACTGGGGCTAAGGTTGTATTCACTTTGTTTCGCTTTTTGGTTTCAGAAAAACTAATGGGGTATAAATTCCTAAAATCTCAACCTTAAACTGAATTCTTTCTTGAGAACCCTGAGACACTAAATGCAGCAAGTCAGATAACTGTGAACTAACCAATGGTTTCTAAATTTACAAACGATCACTTCCATGATATATACCAAAAAAACACTGTTTTTTGAACTGAAATGTCTGGGGCAAAAGTAGCTGAATCTGACAGAAAGTGTATTTAATTGTAAGCGGGAATATTGAACTGTAGTTTAATTTAATTTTTAAAATATGTCATTCCTTTGGTAATGTATATGTGTCTGAATTTGAATCTAATTACAACTTTGCCAACTGCTCAAGAATTTTAAATTGGTGATAAAGATAGACCGAGGTGTTTTGGTTTTTGAAAATTAAAACCAGATACGTGTTATCAAACACATTAGATGTAAAGGATATAATGCTACTGATGAAGGTTATGACTGTTTCACTCAAGTATCGGTATACTTAGCGCTCTTTCTTTTGAAATGGTAAATGGGGCGCATGTGTGTCCCTGTCTTTTCTCTATCTCTATTGTCTTCTTCATCTCAATCCCCTCAAATGTAACTGAGGCCTTCTTTGAATGTAATTAGATTGCATAGATTAGGTTAGATTGAAGATGCAAAGGAGCAAGGAGAAGGAGTGCTCAGTTAAGAAGATCCTTATTGTAAATTTGATTTACTTTTCTTCTTTCTTTCAAAGGGTTAAAATCTATAAATGTCCTAGGTAGAGGACCTATCAATTCTTCCAGTGGTTCAAGAATCATGAGATAGAAAAGTCTACAACTAGCTAGTTAGGAACCATCCTTACATGATTCACAAGAGAATATTATAAATGCATGCTTATTAATAAAGAGCATGATAATTTAAAATAATCATTAAACTAGTGACAACAAAAAGCCTTCCATTGAACCAGAGTTCTTTTATAGTTTTGGTTGTTAGGTAAACCCAAGCCCTCTCTACATGAATGTGTTCAAACCATGGAAACACGTTTTCCGGATTAATGGGCCAGGTTTAACTGAGTTCATTTGTTTGTTGGGTAAACTCAAGGTCAATGGGCTTGGAGACAAGTTGGGTAGTGTATATAAGAGATGTACACTTGTCAAAGAGTTGATTACCTGATGATGGTGCATACATCAATTAGTTGATAGCACTGGATGTGATAATTGCAAGTAGATGCAATTGGTATGTATGATACCTACCTTTTGACCCGAGGTGACTTGTTGGGCAGCCTGAGATTCATTAAGGCAGGTGGATAGTGACCATGGAGAACTATATAAGTTCTCTCGGGTTCTGGTGAGAGACTATGAGTTTATGTGTGGAAATAGTGGAAACATAAATAGATTATTAAATACGTAATATGTGTATTTTAAGTACAATCGATAATATCTCTTATTACATCTAGGTTGCTAAGGTAAGTCATGTCTTAAAATGTGAACCTCTCGATCCTATTCTAGATAACAACAAATTAATATTTACAATTTTCTTGGATTGGTTCAGAAACCTAAAAATTGTTCTTAGAGCTAAAAAAATAGCCTTTGTCCTCAATAGGCCACTTCCCAAATCCCCACACAGGTAAATAAATCTAATAGTGATGGGTAAACGTATCATAAGCATTTAGTTACAGTCAAGTGAGATGTGAGTTGTATCATGACTACATCTATGACACTTGAACTTCATGCGATGCGAAACTATGAAAGCATATGAAAAGCATAGTCATCCATCTTAAGGAGCTATTTTGATGACATGAATCTGAAAGTTTGAGGATCATAAAGCTGCTCTTTAGCACTAAGATGCAGAATTAGGGGACATCTCTGATATAGCATGCACTAAAGATGAAACCCTTATATTGAGATTGAGTCAGCGGGTTTTGTAATTGGATATGAATTAAGTATAGACTTGATTACATCTGCTTTGATTGATAATTTTAGCAATTTGTGTGACCATCAGTGCAAAATAAATCGAAACATACTTTCTAGAGCTGAGTAAGTCTCCTCGAAGACATTTAAGCCCGCCTTGAAAAGGGAGGCTAAAACTATGATGCTTGTGGACTCTTCTGTTTCTAAGAAAGGTTATATAAGAATAAGTAGAAAAGGAAAAAGCCTATGAAAGAAAAGAGGTGTAACCAAGGAAGAAAGCCCAGAAAATTTACCTTAAAAGTGCCTTCCCACTACCATAAGGATAGCAATTGGAAGAGAAAATGGCACTAATTTGGGTCTGAAGAAGCATCGGATGCCCCATCTACTTCATTGTCCATGACAGCAAGCAAGATATGTGAAACCCTTATATTTATGGCATTGTCGCCTTGACCATATAAATGAGAGGCGCATGGCTAAGTTACACAAGAGTGGAAACTCAAGGTCATTTGATTATGAATCATATGAAACACCGAATCTTGTTTATTAAAGCGAGATTAGTAGTATCCTTTAAAAAATTTGAATGTAGTGGGCCTTTGAACCTAAGCTGCATACGAATGTATGTGTTCCAATGTCCACTTTTTGAGGTGAAACTATCACTTCATTACATGCGATGACTTTGCGACATGGGTATATTATGAAGTATAAGTCGAAGCCTTTGAAAGTTCGAGGAATTAAAAAATAAAGTAAACGTGCGATGAGTCACAAACTCATATGCTTTTAAGCCGGTTTTATGCATATTTAAGGCTTTAAAGATCATTTATTACATAATTATGAGTCTTTACAAATTTATGTTTTGTAGGAATTTAAATTAAAGAAGCAAAATGACATAAAATGGTCAAATGCTAATGTGCGACATCAAGTCAGAATGTCAGCGAACATCGAGTCTAGAATGTCAGTGAGCATCAAATTCGAATGTTGCGACATCAGAGTACAAAGTCGCGACATTGGTAGAAAGTAGCCTGAGAAAACTTCTAATGTCGCGACATGATAAGAATGTCGCGACATCGAGACATGATGTCAGCGGCGTCGGTGAGACATGAATGGAAACCGGTACGAAGGAGGTAATGTGAACATCCGGTGAAGAATGTCGCAACGCTCCAGGCGAGTACGTGACGGTGAAGATACCGTGCAGCAATATTGGCGCGTTATCGGTGGCGACATCAGAGAAATGTCGCGACAGCGACATTAGTCGTGACATCCCGAGCGGAAGAGCGAGCAATGTGCAGCCGCGCTGACAACAGTAACCAGCGACATCCGCGGCTGATGTCGCGACATCGGTACGCGACATTGTCACGAACATGCGAGATTCAATGTAATACATCAGCAGTGATATCAACTGAAACATCAAAGAAAAGTCATGACATCAGCCGCGACATCAACGACAACATCAACGACTAGGGCATAAATCTGGGCTTTTGGAAGTCCGGGTTATTCGCCTCATTTTTAGGGCCTAGTCTCTAGGGCTTATAAATAGAAGCTCCTAGGGATTAGGACAGAGTTTTTGCCCAACTTTAGAGCAGCTTTGGCCCAACTTTGGGAGAGCTTTTGCTCAACTTTTGAGCACTGCTCGAAGCTCTTTATAGCAGAAGAAGATTAAGCGGAGTTAGGGAGATTTTTTGTTTTTATTTTCTTTTCTTTTTTAATTTTCTTTTCTTCTGTATTTAACTTTGTTAATGGGAGTAGATTTTTTTTTGGTTGAAATGTAATATTGAGTTGAAATACGTTGAATGTTAGGCTCCATTTATGCTCGAACTTGAATGGAAGGTAAAATTTTCAAAAACCCATTTTTTATCAGTTTAAGTTCTTGATTTCAATGAATTTGTCTAATCGGCTAGGGTTTTGCAACCTACCACGATGGATTTTAACCTAGATAAGCGCATTTTATTTAATATACCATATGATTTACATTAGTGGTTGATCGTGTCTATAAGATATTCTATCTAGAGATATACTTTGTCTATCTCGCTAGTGGGGTGTGTGCATCTACCTTGACCCCTCGACTTTCGAGATGCATGAATGTCAAATCTAGTGCTACACTTGGAGCATTAAGGATATCTCTATTCCCTGATTGACCAAGTGTTGCTTTACTTATGTCCCTACGAGTCATCATCTCTCGATATCAGACTCCTAGCATTAGCATGCCACAATTGGACAAAGAATGACATGTGATTAAATTCAGGAGTAAAACAACCATAGAAATTCATATCGATATTAAAAGCCTGATTAAAGTATTAATTCATGATGCGGTTAGGAGTTGACAAAACCAGAGAGAAAAAGTTAGTTCATAGTGATTTTCATTACAAACTAAAATATTTCGGCATCACACGAATTAGAAAGAAATACAAAGAAGCGTCTTTGTGATCTCACGGAATCCGTCTTCCCGATCTCTCTCCTATCCCAGTCTCTCGCTTGTCTTGATGCGTCTCGATTCCCCCCCCATTTTTGCCTCAAAATTGCTCCCTTTTTATACCTTGGAACTTCGAGGCTCGTGTGACGAGAAAATCAGAACTTTAGAGCTCCCGTTTTGGAATGGGAGACCTCGCTACACCATGGTAAAGGGCTTGACTGCGCGATACACGAAAGCGACCATAATCTGGCATTCAAGCATTTGGCGTGAAACCATGCCTTTCTGGCGCTACGCCGACGTGGAGTCTCCTACGGCTCTTTGCGTACTAAGACAATCTCGCGCCTTCTTTGCTACATTCTCTGCTTTGGTCCTTTCTTCTATTGTTAGCTTCCTTTTTTATTCCAAAATCGCTATGTTTTATGAAACATTATAGTATAGGGGATTAGTGCAATATAAGTGAATATGAATGTGAATCATGCAAGTTGAGCTGTAAAAACACATAGAAATTAAACTGTAATATATGCATGATTCACTTCGATCAATTAGATTGGAGGAGGCTTGTGTTATCTTGTCTATGGGGGCAAGTAGACTGCAGTTCTTAAGAAATGGTTGTGAAGTATTGGAAAAGAAAAACAACCAGATCTTAAAGAGGGTCATGTCTTATAAGTAGCTCTTAAGACCCATTTTTTAGAGATAGAAATGTGGTAAACTAGAGAGTGAAATGTGTAGTCTTAGGAGGAATCAAAGGCTATACTACCTTGCTCTTGAACAAGTTCGGAGTTCAAACCCATAACAAAAACACATTTTGAAGAGACCTCTTGTAGATTTATGATCAGGCATTGAAGTCCATTCAGTGTTGGATTACATACCAACAATTCACATTATTTCGAGTCTATTTTTACTAATTTTTCTTATGTTAATTTTAGATTTTGTTATTTCATTTTTCTGCATTTCAGTTTTAGTTTAATTTCCATCCTTAGAAACTTAAGTTCGGTGTGATGATAGTAGTAGTAGGGTGGTTGATCTATGGGTTTCTTATCGATCTCTGTGGAGCGATAACTCGACAAATTATCCCTTTGTGTATGCGACCTGTGCATTTGCGTGATTTTATTTAGACCAATATGCATTTTATTAGAGTATTTTAAATAGAGGAAAAACTAGCGTGAAATTTCGATCCTAAGCAGTGATGAATTACTGCAGGCGGCATTCTTTGCTGGACTTGCAATGAAAAAATGAAGAGAAGCGCATAAGAATTTGGTCTATAAAATCTCGGTCAATCAACAACTTGGGAAAAGTATTAAAACATAGATCTTATCGAGTGGTGAATGCTTAAGCGAGAGTCTATGGATATCTTGTAGAACATGGGATACAATCGATGGACTCCTATGCCCATGCCACAACACAATGGTGTGGTAGAAGCGAACCTTGTTAGACATGGTGAAGTCGATGATGAGTATCCTGGGACCTTCCCAAGTCGCTTTTTGGGTTATGCACTCCAAGGCGCTATCTATATCCTAAACAAAGTCCCATGAAGTCAATTGATGTTGTCAGTATGAGATATGGACTAACAAGAAACCTTATCTTTCTCACATGAAAGTGTGGGGTTGTCTAGCTTATGTGAAGCGGGTATTGTTAGACAAGCTAGAAGCTGCTCTCTTAAGAGATGTATGTTTGTAGGATATCCTAAAGGAAAAAGGGAATATTAGTTCTACAACTCTTTGGAACAAAAGGTATTTGTTTCAAAGCATGTTGTTTTCTTAGAGAAAGAGTTTCTTCTAAAAGACAGTGAAAGCAAAGTTGAGCTTGAAGAAGTTCAAGATGCTCAAGTAGATGTAAATCAATTGCCTGAACTTGAGGCTGACATTCATAAAAATGAAATAGCAACCCAATCCCTACAAAACTACAATGGTTACGTGAGTCGAAGTAGGATACATACTATTATAGAGAGATATGAATTTCTCATCAGTGAATAAAATGACGTTTTCCTCATAGAGGATAATGAGCCTACTACCTATGAAGAATACGCTGCTTGATTCGAGGAATATGACAGTCTGTATAGCCATGAAGTGAAATGGATTCCATGTATGAAAACCAAGTTTGGACTTTTGGTTGGCCCACTGAAGGAATAAAACCCATATGGTGCAGTGGGTCTTTAAGAAGAGAGAGGCGTGGAGGTAAAAGGTTATTTACCTACAAAGCTATGGCTTGTGGCTAAAGGCTATCGATCAAAAACAAGGTTGACTATGATGAGACTTTAGTCCTGTGGCCATGTAAAATCCTGGGATACTCTTGTATTGCTGCTCATTACGATTATGAGATATAAGAAATGGATGTGAAGACGGCTTTCCTTAATGGAAATCTATCAGAGGATGTGCATATGACACAACCGCAAGGCTTTACATCTAAGGCCCGACTTGATAAAGTATACCCAGCTTCAAAATTCCATTTATGGATTGAAGCAAGCATCTAGGAGTTGGAACATTCAATTTGATGAGACAATCAAAGAGTTTGGTTTCTCAAAAAATCAAGATGAGGCTTGTGTGTAAAAGAAGGCTAGTGGGAGTGTTGTCGTGTTCCTTGTGTTGTATGTAGATGAAAAACTACTTATAGGAAAACGGGGCTCGATTTACAATCTGTCAAAATTTTGAACATAAGAACTCTCCATGAAAGACCTTAGAGAAGCAACCTACATCTTAGGGATTAAGATCTATAGAGATAGATCTAAAAGGTTGCTTGGTCTTTCATAGTCAACATACATAGAAAAGATGCTAAAAATATTTAGCATGGATCGGTCTAAGAGAGGTTCATTCCCATGACCCATGGGATTACACTCTCGAAGTCCTTATGTCTTCGGACACAAGATGAAAGGACACACATGAGTTTGATCCCTTAAGCTTCAACTATAAGATCAATCATGATACGCCCAGTGTATCTTGGGCAGGTGCTTATCACATGCTCACGAGTGTCGAAGCAAATGCAGTCGGACCCTGGTGAGTGTCATTAGGTGGATGTCAGGAATATTCTTAAGTACTTGAGAATAACTAAGGATATATTCTTGATATATGGAGATGGAGATAGTGATCTTCATGTGAAAGGGTATATAGATGCTAGCTTCCAATCTGATAGAGATGACTCCAAATCTTAATCAGGTTATGTGTTCACATTGAATAGTGGTGTAGTCAGTTGGAAAAGTTCCAAACAAAAGACGACTGCTGATTCTACAACCGAAGAAAAGTACATTGCGGCTTTCGAGGCAGCAAATGAAGAGGTTTGGATAAGGAAGTTCATCTCAAAACTTGGAGTGGTTCGTAGCATTGTTGATTCAGTACCTCTGTATTATGAGAACATGGAGCCATTCTTTGCAAGCAAAGGAACCTGGTCTTATCAGATCAAAAATAAGTATAGACAATTTACTGATTAGAAAAATCATTGGTAGGCGTGATTAATCACAGAGAAAGTACCCACTTATCAAAACATTGATGATCCTTTGACTAAGCCACTTCCCCAAAAGAAGTTTGATTCTCTTCTACTCGCCTATGGTATTGGATATAAAGGCAATTGGCTTTAGATCAAGTGGGATATTGTTAGAGAAGTGCTCTAAAGGCCATCACCTTTAGCACTTATTGTACGTCTTATATTTATTTATAATAAATGCATCTTCATTTCTTTGATGTTCATTTAATATATGAATTGATAGCGATCTTAAATCAAATTAATGAAGTCCTTGATACATTACATAACATAAAGGAAATCATGATTGTGATCATGATAATAAGAGTCTTATTATCTGTAATTATGTAGTATCTAAACTATCATAGTCATAGGATCAACAAGATTGGACATTGTTGATGGATGGGCTGCACATGTTATCTCCTTGAAATATGATCCAAGCGGATGAAGTCTCGTAAGTTGTGATCATCGTGATGATTAGAGTAGACATGTGGATGCTTGCTAAGAGTAGCTAAGTTCATCGGAGACCCGCTATGAGACAATCATATGGATTATCTATTTAAACATCAATGATAGTCTCATCATAGCAATGATGCAAGTATCCTTAGACTTGAGGTGCTGTGGTATCTTAGGCTAATTCTATACTTTGACTTGATCATGTGGCCTCGAGGAGTTACTAGTATAGGGATGATTAGGTATAGCTTGAGGTATTCGAAGGTAATTGAGTAGCCAATAAAGAATTCACCACTCCTAATAGAAGGAGGGTGTATCCCAAGCCATCTTGTAGAGATCATTACTCGTATCCCAAGATAAATACACTTGGGCTAGTTCATCTAGTGGGAGCAGATGCATAGTCTATGCTCTGAACCAAGTTGGGTATAGTATGGAGTGAAAGGATAGCATTGCATAATATATTGCATGTGGAAAGCCCCTCATTAAAGATGGGGCTTTGCATACATCACACATACATCTGTGTGTCACTCTTGGGCTTTAAGGCCCGAATGAGCTAATGACCTATATGGTCATCCAAATGACCCCGGGATTCTCTTAATCCCTAAATGGTCTAATCCTTAAGCATTCTTATTCAATTCGGATCTCACCCAAATTATTTTCTCTCAGCTTAGATCCTATTCAAGACCATTTTGCTTCTTCTCCAAACCTACTAAGTGTGGGACCCATTAGGTTTCCGGTTATGTTGGCCATTTGAATCAAACTTTTGATTCGAAAGCTAGTAATGAAGCTAATCGATAACACATCATGACCTACAATTGACCGAAAGAGTCAAGGGTTTCACTGCGAACATAGTCCTTTCCTCCATGTGTTTGGCTCATATATAAGCGAAACATCTGGACCCTAAAGCATGAGCCGTCATTCACACTTAAAAGAAGAGAGAAAACGTTTCTCTCATCTCCTCTTGCCTTATCTCAAAGGCTTGTGCCAGCTAGCAACATGAGATGATCTTGGCCATCTCCTTTAGTTTTCCTCTCGACCTTCGATGTTAGATCCATTGGAGATTAGTGCACTTGGAGCACTCGTGGTTTGTTGCACATTTTCTCCAAAGGAAGCATCATCTTCATTAAAGGAGGTCGAAAACTACAAAGGTAACAGTTTCTAAGCACCCTATGTAACACCCCGAAATATATCCTAGTTGTTTTCAGCATGTTTAGGGTATTTTGTAGGTATAATTTGAACTTTTCGTAATTTAAATTCAAAACATGAAAAATGAGAAAACAGGAATTTGTAAACGATATAAGGGTAAATTTGTAATTTATCAAAATAGGACATAAAAGTTATAATATAATAAGATGAGATGTTATTATATAAATAGCATAACTTGTGGAGCAATTAGAAGGGAGTTTGAGGACTAAATTGAAAATAAATGAAAATTTGTTCAAAAGGGGAAAAGACCAATTTGGTCTCTCATTTTTGGGAAAGGAGCAAAAACATGAAGGAGAGAAAGGAAGAGAAAAAGGAAGAGAGAAAGGAAGAGAGAAAGGAAGAGGAAGAAGAAAAAGAAGAAGAAGAAGAAGAGAAAAGGTATGGAAACTATGGTTTTGTATGGAAACTAGTTTTGTATGGCATAGCAAGGATTTTTATGGAATAGTATGACTTGTATGGATTTATATGGGATTTGTATGGATTTCTAGGGTTTAGTTAGGAATTCATCTTATCCCTAGATTTGTTGAAAGTTAGGTTGGAAAAACCCTAGTTGGTATAAGATGAGTATGGATTCGTATGGATTCTTGGTTTATGGTGTTTAGAGACATGTTTGGGTGTTAAGAAGTTAACCTAACTTACAAGTATTTGATATTGGGTTTGGAAAAACCCTAATTAATCCCTATGTTTGGTTTTGGTTGGGTTGAGCCCATTTGGAGATGTTTTAAGGAAGTATCAAGTATTCTTGTGGTTTTGGTTGGATTTATGGTAAAATGACCAAAATCAGCAAATCTGGTTTGTTTGAAGTCTGACCTTGGTGTAGGGAACCCCACGCAGTAACAGGTCAGACGGGCGTGGCGGGTTGGAGGTTGATCGAGCGAGTACACCGCTGCGCGTGAAGGGCTGCGCCGCGACCTAAATTCTTGTTCCGCAGCACGAGGCTAAGTGATGGCAAGCCAAATAAAGAGCACATTGTGTGAGGAAGAACACTTCTTTGAGACCAAGATGGGAGAGGGACTTCAAAAGGTATAATCATCATTGACACCGTTTTGAGGTTGCGGCACGAAAGAAGATATTGTTGGTCGCAACAGAGAAATAATGTCGCGACCATAAAGTAAGGGCTGAATGGACTTGCAATGTCTCTGCTAGGCAATTTCAGGTTACGAAAAAGATATAAGTTGGAGACTCCAATCAAGGTCCCGACCGAGAATTCATGTCGCGACAATAATAATGAGCTGTACAGTTAAAAATGTTGTGACTAAGAAGTGAAGTTGCGACAGGAAGTGCAGAATTGAAGTCGCGACATACTTTTAAGGTCGTGACATAAATTTCAGCAAGGAAAGAAACGATTAGGTCGCGACCTAAATCGAAATAATATGATGAAGACAATGAAAAGACAAACAATTTTATTGCAACATGAGAAGGGGAGCTGTGACCAAGGATTAATGGCTGACAACATAAATGAGGTCGACATACCTCTTTGATCGTGACATAGAATTTATTGAAGGGTAGGAAAACATGATTTTTAACAAAGATCAGCATAATTGGCGATAAGGCGGTGTGTGACATCAAATTGAGGTCGCGACATATATTCCAAAACAGAGCAGAACAGTTAGGTCACGACCAGAAATAGAAAAATTGATGGGAACTGTTGAGATTGAGAGATGAGGTTACGACTGAATAGGAAGAAGGAATGGTCGTGACATACTTTTTGAGGTCGCGACAAGAATTTTAGTGATTAAAGAAAATATTAGGTCGTGACCTAAATTCCAAGTCGCGACAAGAAAACAAGCAGACCGGCAGTTTTGAGTCACGACTTGCTTGAAGACTCAAGACAACTGAATGAGATTCATGACATAAAAGAGGTCGCGACAGATTCCCGAAACAAGAAAAATGAAATTCGCGACGGAATTCATTCTTTGGCATTAACATAGTCACGACACAGAATTCATGTCGCGACCACTAATCAACTTGCAACGTAAGAAACAAGTCGCGATAGAAAACATCAGGTTGCAACTTAGCAATTGCAAGAACGAGAGAAAGAAGGTTGCAACCAGTTTCCTACTATCACGACAATTGCTAAACAGAGACCAATTTTTACATCGTGACAAGCTTTTGAAGTCACGGCCACAAGCGGTGAAATTTGGGCCACGTGATTTGGAAATCCACCTAGAGCCTTGGAATCAGGCCTAATTTTTGAAAGTTATAAATAGGCGTACATAGTTTTAGTAAAGCTAGCTTTTCTTTTTGGGAACCTAGAACGGGGGAAGAAGAAAACTCACTGTATATTTTAAAAAATATATTTTTCTCTTTTCTTTTCTTTCTTTTCTTGGATTTGAACCAGCGATCTGTTAGAATGTTAAAGCTTGAAGCAATATTTCAATTTATTTACAAATTACTGCCTAAGTTTAATGAAGTCTATACAATTTTTTCTTCTCAGTTTATTGAAACCGTAGTGGGTATAATTGATTAATGCTCCATTGTAAATTGTAATGTAGCTTTCAGAAGCGCAACTTCCATTAGTTTGAATTTATTATTGAATTCTGATCTTTCCTTCATGAGTGAAGGAAGTAGAATTTTGGGAGGATTTATTTTATTGATGTGTTTTTCATGAAATTGTTCCCAATAGTAGTTTCGAATACCCTTCTTGTAACACCCCGAAATATACCCTAGTAGTTTTCGGACTTGTTTAGGGTATATTATAAGCTAAATATGAATTTTCGGAAATAAAAATTAGAGACCCAAAATGAATACTGGGAACAAAGGTAAAGTGGTCATTACCACTTGAGGACATAAATGGCATAAATCAATAAGTTAGTATGCAATTATGGAATTTGAGGAAAAGATTAATTAAGGTCAAATTAGATATGGCATAGTTGAATTACCCAAAAGGGAGGAACCTAAGGATAAAAAGGCAAATAAGGAAACTTAAAGCAAAAATGGGTTTTTATTTAATTGACTTGGCTGACCATGTATAGAGGGAAGATCAAAATATCTTATATTTGGTCTCCAAAGAAAAGCGGGTGAGAGGGAGAGAAGAGAAAGGGAGAGGAAGGAAGAAGAAAGAAGGAAGAGGAAAGAAGAGGGAGGCCAAGATCAAGCAAAGCCAAGCTCAGGTATGGAACTACCTTAACCTTGAGCCATGGAACTTTGGATTTGTGTATGGAAACTCACCTTGATTATGAGATTCTATGAAGTTTTGGCATGGATCTTTGGAGTGCAGTATGATGATTATCTTGCTTTCGAGCCTAGGGTTTGCTAGGGTTTTCATCTTAACCCAAAATTTTGGAAAGTAAGGTGGGTAAAATCCCATATGGCACAAGATGGTTATGGAATCCTTCCTTTGAGGATGGTCATGGTTAGTGTAAGTAATGAGTTAGGGTTTAGAGTAAACCCTAATTGTATTCATGTTTTGTTTGAGGATGGGTCATAACCATATTAGAAGGAGTTTTGGAAGAAATTCATGAAGAATTTTGAAGAAACATATGAAATTGAAAATGAATTGAATAGAAAGGAGATTCTGAGTGAATTAGAAGTGTTTTTGATGTGTGTTTGAAGAGTGAGAGTTGATTGGGTATCAAAATATGGAAATATGGAACAAAATACACATTTTGGGCACTTTCGGGTGGCTTTATGCCCAGAGTGCAGCTGAACTTGTACCGGTACACATTGTCATTCTGGTCATTTATTTGACATGTACCGGTACATGTTAGACGTATACATGTACACCTGTTACCCTTTCCCAGTTTCGACCAGTTTTTCGTATTTTGGCCATAACTTGCTCCATTTCTTATCCATTTGAGTGATTCAAGTGGCTACGTAAAATAGACTTCAAAGGAGAACAAAACTTAAAGAATAGGCATCGCCAAATTCCAGATCTAAGTGGCCTAAAATTCTCAAAGTGGGGCCATGTGCAAGCCAGATTCTAGTTCGGCTTTGAACATGAGTAGTCGGGTTGTTTCGGACGTAACTTGAGACCGGTGCTCAATTAGGTGATTCCAGTTGGAATAGAACCCTTAGCACATATCTTTAAAAGAATACAATGAACTAGAGTCAAACAGCCATGAATTTAGGATCCCGGAAAAATTAGTAATACAGAACTTTGTTCTAGTGTAATCCGGAGTAAGCGAGCTAGTTTGGCATGAAAATGCCATAACTAGTTTGGGTGATCGATTGGATTAATTCCACTTCCCTAAATAAGTAGATACATAGAGGAATAAGAATATATGAATGAGGTGTGATTCCACATACATCATACTTCACAAGAATATGAAGTGCCATATGTAATAGGCATGAAACAAAGAAACAGAAAATGAAAAATGTAAAATGTGTTCATGAAACATAGAAATGATTATGGAAAATGAAGTAAACGGAATTGAAACATGGAAGAAGATTGTGAACAATGCACGAGGCAATGTGTCATGAACATACCAATGTGAAAAGTTAAATGATATATTATTATTATCACATATAACCATAAAATGATAACAAATGAAACGAGTATACGTAAATGAGCATATGAATGAGTACACATGAATGAGTATATGAAATGTGTACATAGATTGAGTATATCTTTGAAAAGATAATACGAAAGTGATATTGGAATTGAAATGTGATTATGATCGGTTATGAATGCTAATTGTGAAATATATATATAAGCATATATATATTGATTTGAATGATTGTTATTTGAAATGTTTATCATACATAAATGATATGAAGACAAAATGCGTGTGATCGGTTATGAATGCTAATTGTAATATATATATATATATATATATATATATATATATATATATATATATATATATATATATATATATATATATATATATATATATATATTGATTTGAATGATTGGTATTCGAAATGTCTGTCAAATAAAGGCATGTGTGCATGTATTGAACTATAAGTGAATTTACTGCATAAGAGTAAATAAATTTTGAAACGTATTATTGAATGACCAACATGACGGGATTCACCAATTGAATTCGTCATGAAGGTAACCGTATTTGTCAAATGCGAAATCACATTCTTCTTGAATGACAAGCGGGCGGGATTCCCCAGTGAATCTAAATGTCATGATCTTCGAGCTTCTATATTATATGTGAGACGGTAATAATTGAATGCGAGGAAATCACATTGCTCTTGAATGACAAGCGGGCGGGATTCCCAAGTGAATCCTGTCATGAATGTCGACTTCTATAACCACGTATGTGAGACGGTGTGTTTGAATGCGAAATCCGCATTGCTCTTTTGAATGACAAACAGGACAGGATTCCCCAAGTGAATCTGTCATGAATGTCGACTTCTATAGCCATATGTGAGATGGTAATAATTGAATGCGAAATCACATTGCTACTGAATGACAAACAGGGCAGGATTCCCCAAGTGAATATGTCGTGAATGTCGACTTCTATAGCTATATGTGAATCTAGGCTCCCCGATAGCGAAAAATGACATTAAAAATTGTATTGTTTAAGTATTCTTTACATTACACGGACATAGTAAAAAGGCATCATTTTGTAAATGCATTTTATTGAATGTAAATGTTAAGGGTCCTTTGAAATTATAAGTGTTTGGGATTGCAGAAAGAGAAGTGCTTTCGCGTAATTAAAAGTCTAAAATGGAATATAAACAAATGTTTTGGAAAGATAATTGAAAATGTCGGGGTAAACCGGGCTCCGACTTGAATCCATGATACGGGTCGAGTAGGGATTTGGGTGCGACACTTTTGAAAAGAAAAATTTAATAAGACGAAATAAATGTTTTGATTGAAACCGTCGAATTAAACGGGCTCGGCTTGGATCCTTGACGGACCAAGTAGAGGGATTGGTCGCGACACTTGAAAATGAAAATTAATAAGCAAAGGCAAAAGGATTGCGGGCATCGAGATCACGAAATGTAATTTCTAAAGGAGTTGATTAATGGCTTGACCGTGATAATGATAAAATTAATATGTATTGGTATTAGTCTGATTGACCCAGTATGTATTTAATATGACTTGATATGTTTCAATTTGCCATTGTATATATGTATAAGTTTGTTTTGAATATGATAGTATACCATACATGTGAAGATAGAAATTGAAACTTATAAAGACATGACACAAGGAGACGAGTGATATGGAATTTGAATAGGATAAAATCTACATGTATAATATGATATGAGTTAGAGGAGTCACATAAGGAGTGAACCGTTATAATACATAAGTATTAGTAAATGTAAAAGATAGTGACGCGATTATTGTTATTGGTGAATTCTTGTCTATATGTTCCCAACTAAAGCGTAAAGCTTAGCGCGGGTGATGCATCGTGTAGGTGCGAAGAGGAGATAAAGAGGACAGGACATTCCACACCGGTATACGGGCCATCTCAGAGATTGGTGCTCACCGGCCTTTGTTCGCGATCTACGATGTTGTATTAGATATGTATATGGTATTTGTATAAGTGAATGGGACTTAGTATATGTGTATAAATTTTAATGGATACCATTAGGTGGTAGTTCGTTTGTAAATGTAAATGATTGTTGGTTGTCTGAAACTTGTTTGTATACCACGAATATAAGTGCAGCTCTAAAAAAAAAAAAAAAAAAGCGGTGAAGTCGTATATGGTTTCGCACCCGGCTTAAGTTCGGATTAAATGTCGGGTCGGACATGGATCGGGCGTGACACTTCAAGTTGTATCCTACTCTGATTTCGAGGCCATAGAGATGATGATTCTGAGTTAGGAACATTCTAATTGTCAGTATGTTGGACATTATTGAAGAACTATTGGGCTACGAGAGTTCACTTAGATAAATACCAGTTCACTCGTAATTGATGTTGGAAGGGATTATTTGTGATTTAATTCATCGAATTTCACCTTATGTCTGTTGGAAAACTCGTGACCTTATATTTATTGAATCTAATCAGGAAGGGTATCCATAGATTTAAGGATGAGTCATCGATTAAGTTGTAAGAAGTCTTGCAATGACCACGATTTGGGAAATGAAATTCTTCGATCTCAGAAATGGGTATGAAGTATTGAAAGAAAAGTACGAGATCTTGTAAAGATTATGTTTTGAATCTAGTAAGCGATTAAACCCATGTCTTCGAGAAAGCAGGGGATATCTAATTGGTGAATAAAGGAGAAATCAACTTTGCAATATCGGGCATCTTTAGCCAATCAGGATCGAATTTAGGACGAGTTTTAAATGGGATATAATCACGAAATTATTTGTTTCACCAGTATTTCCTTATTAGTGTTCATTTTATAGAGGCGGATTGATCAACGATCATAGTGTCTATATGTTCATTAACTTATTTTTAATGTCCTAGTTCTTTACGTTATCTTTAAGGCAGTTATCCTTTAAAATCTTTAGTTGATAAACTTTATCATTGAGGTTCGAGATAGTATGGATGCTTGAGTAGTTGGGGTAGTTGGTTTGATAATCCAAAGTCGATCTCTGTGGGAATGATATTTAGACTTACATCCATTTTTACTACTTGTATGACCTGTGCACTTGCGGTGTCTCATGGCTAAACCTATTCATAATTCCAGAACATTAAACCAATTTTATTCATTTGAAAGAAACTCCAGTCCAATTTGACATGGCCATAGGAAAGTTGTAAGAGTCTTGTAGAGGTGTTAAATTGAGAGGTTTAGTTTATATAACAAAAGGCAAACAAGTTTTATGGCGCCGTTGCCGAGGATTGAAAGGATTTAAATAAATCAATGTTAAATGAAAAGAAATGCTAATTTGGACATTTTTATGATTTTATTAAAGAAATACTAACAGATTTTGGTAGTGCATTTTCTAAGCTACAGATATGAAAGCTAAAAGGATATATGATTTGTGATACCACTATTTCCAATTAATCTCAATATGCCTCCATTTCAGGGGTTGATTAATGCACGAGGAAGCTGAACTCGGATCACATTTCCTGTGAATGCGAATTAGGAAAGAACAACGGGAGCAGAAGAAATGGTGAGCATAAAAGCAACTATAGCGGACAGAAAGGAATTGACTAGACAGTTGAACAAGAAACAACAATAGAAAGACCTCCTATGCAAGATACAATGGAGGATTTCTAGAGCTGTCATCAATGAGGTGTGCCGGTGGTGAAACGACTCTTGTAGATGCTAACAACTTTGAGCTTAAACCGGCCTTGTCCTTATGGTTCCAAGTAGAATCAATTCTTGGCCATCAGAAGATCCTAATGAGGCATCTTGCGAGTTCTCAGGATGGCAAACACGATTCAGCTGAATGGTGTGGACAGAGTGATAAAGGCTGCACCTCCTTCCCTTTTTCCCTAAGAGATATTGAGCCGCGGTATGAATCATACCATATGGCTCCCGGTTGATCCCAATAAGGAAGAGTTGGTGAAAACATTCACAAACTGATTTCCCCATCCCTCACATTAGAAAGAAGGGAAATCATAGTGTTCCAACAAGGGAGGATGAAGCTTGTTTTCATGGGAAGGTACAAAGAATTTCTTGAAGAGATGTCTATGCATGGAATAGATACGAAGACCGCAAAATGGATATTATGCATCACTCTCTAAATGATACTTCTAAGGTATCTGAGTCTTCTTCTTAGGGCATTCAAGAGGAAAAGTGTAGAGGAGGTAAGTTTATTATGGACAATAAGTACAACATGAGCTCCATCTGAATTTGCAAGAATACGACAAGGCGAAAGGGTGAAGTCGTTGGAGTTGAACAAAATGACTTTTCTGTGGAAGCAAGGCGGATGCTATAATGCACAGGATGGATAAACAGGAGAAAAGACTGCACTCTGCTCATGAAATTGGAGCAGTGGAAAGAGAAAAAATAAGAAGAGGTGCTGAGGGATCAGCTGATGAAGATCCTTATGCAGTTAAGGGAGGCGATTACAGATAGATAGAGAAGGTATGGAAGACAGGCCAAATCTAACTTGCCCACACATTACAATCCAGCACTGAAGAACCATGAGAACTTCTCATATGGTGGAGGAGCATCTAAGGTTAAAGACAGGGCAGAATTTCAACAGAGTGTCATCCACAAGGTTTCAGCGGTAGTAGCGACGGAATCAAAGGAAATGAATATCAATTCGAGAAGAGGACCTAGCATTTGAGGAATGAATCTTTGTAGTTCATGGGGATAACAAAAACTGCTTCCTTCACACCATGAACAGAAATTTGTTGTTGAGTTAGAGCTCTTAAATCCAACTCACAAATGTTTCAATCCAACACAAATGCTTCCTTGAAGAACTTGGAAACACAGGTTGGGCAATTGGCCTTGACCTTGCAAAACTAGAACAAGAATGCATTCCTTAGTGACACTCAGAAAAATCCAAAGGACTGTATGGTAGTCCAGCTAAGGAGTGGTAAGGAAATGAGTATGACGGAAGCAGAAAGAAGAAGACTGATAAAAGAAGATAAAGCAACTGGAGATAATGGAAGGGAGGCAGACAAAGAAGACTATAGAATGAAGCAATACAAGCGAGTAGCGAGAGAAGGTCGATGACGGCTTGAGAAAAGAAGAGTGCAAGCCTATACCCTTGCAGTCCCATTTCCTCAAAGGATTCAGAAAGAAAAGAAGGAAGAACAAATTTCTAAATTCTTGGAAATTTTCAAGAAAATAGACATCAATATTCCCTTTGCAAAGGCATTGACTCAGATACTTTAGTGCTTCATTTAAGAAGATATCTTGTGAGCAGGGGGAAAGAAGAAGATTATTGAGGAAGGAATAGTGAACTTAAGCACCACTTAGATTACATTTATTCGGAAAGAGAGATCTACTAGCAAAAATGAAGGACCAGAGCGGTTTCTGTTCTGTGATAGGGAAATATGAGTTCAAGAAAGCCTTATGTGACTCTGGAGCCAACATCAACAGTGCCCTTATCAATGATACAGGAGATTGAGTTTGGGGGAACACCCAACAACAATTATACACAGATGGTTGATAGATCATAAGAAAAAAAAAACTTCAAGCATAAAAGGTGTTCTTGAAGATGTGCTAGTCGAGTGGGAAATTTATCTTCCGTGGACTGTGGTTGTAGAAAATGGAAGAAATGACCGATTCCTATACATTTGACAGGAAGACCTTCTTAGCAACTGGAGCTGCCTTGATTGATATGAAAAGGGTGAGCTGACCTTGAGGGTGTGAAATGAAGTAGTGCACTTCAACCTGGACAAAAGCTTGACACAATATAGTGTTGATGTAGAAAATTTAAGTGCTATAGATATGATGGTCTCTCGGTTTGACTTGATCTTTGATTTGTAACCTTCAAGCATTCTATGTAATGAAATGGAATGAATTTCCGTTATGTTAATTATTGAGTGTGAGACTACATTCCGATTTGCAAAATAGGAAAGCGATCTTGAGTTTGAATGGCGGTCAAGAAAATTCCAGCGACAGAGAGAAAATTACCTAAACGGAAACTAGTGCGAAGTGTTAATTTTGAAAGAACTGTAAATATCTAAATATGTTTTCTTCAAAAATTGAAAAACTAGTAATCATATCATTCCGATTATTTAATGAAGAACAAAAGCTGCTAAGATTCTAAGAGCCTACAGAGGCTATATTATGGCGGTTGAATTAATATCTAAAGATGTGGTCAATATATGTTTGTGCAAATCTATTCAGATGTGATGAAACATCAAGTTGAATAACAAAGGAATGAACCACATGTGATGTGAATGTTATGAAAGGAGTATTAGATGACCATCAAGGGTTGTTTGTGGCAACTAAATGATCTGTGGGTGGGCCCAGGTCTGTATGGTCCCTAAGAGGGGATTCAACGTAGTTGAAAATGAAAGGAATGAATTGATTCTTACAAAAGCTGTAAATGGGTTGGAGGTGTGTATAGATTAGTGAATATTGCAACAAGGAAAAGATCATTTTTCCTTACTTGCTTTCATTGATGGATGTTAACAGTTAGTGGACATCTCTTATGTTTCTTGGTGGCTATTTTGGATATAACAAATTGCTGTACCTTGGGACCGGAAAAACACTTTTCACATTACCTTATGGTACTTTTGCTTTTAAATTACATTTAAGTTATGCAATGCTCCTGCTACTTTCAAAGATGCATGATGTCTATGTTCGATTGTAGAGGAGGTTATGAAGATATTCATGGATGACTTCTGATTATGAATCTAATTTTGAACGTACCTCGAGGAATTTGGGAGACTGATACTTCACGAGATGCAAGGCAGAACCTGGCTTTGAATTGGGAAAATACCGGCTTTCATGGTAGAGAGGCGTGTACTTGAGCAGTTTACACGACGGGGTTGGGAAGTGGACCAAGTAAAGGTTTCCATTATAAAGACTCTTCTGCCACCAACAACAGTCAAGGGAATAAGAAGTTTCTTGGGACATGTTTGTTTTTATAGAAGATTTATTAGAGACTTCTCAAAAATAGCAAGACCATTATGTAGATTATTGGAGAAGGATGCCAAGTTTAATTTTGATGAGTCACACTTAATATTCATTTTGAGGAGATCAAATCCAACAGTTAGTTGAAACTCTATCATGTGAAACCCAGTGGAATAAAGAATTTGCAAGATTATGTGCAATGCCGGTGACTATGCGATAGGAGCTGTATTGAGACGAGCGACAAAATGTTTAGGGCCATATACTATTCCAGCAAAACCTTCAATGAAGCTCAAGAGAATTACTCAACTATTGAAAAGGAAATGCTGGCTATTATATTTGCATGTGAAAAGCTTAGGCCATATATATTGGGGTCCCACGTCATTATCCATATTGATCATGCTGCAATCAAATATTTGATGGCCAAGAAGCTAAGCGAGGCGGTCGGATGGGTTTGTTACTACGGGAATTTGATCCAGATCGAGGATAAGAAAGGTTGTGATAATGTGATAGGCGTGGCAGCCGAGGATTGAAAAGTCACGTAAAGAAGAAGAAATGGAAGTAATAGAAAATTTTCTAAGAGATGAGCGGGTTATTTCGGTTATCAATCTAATTACCTTGGTATGCGATAGTGAACTTTCTGGCTTGTGGAGTGATGCCACCATGAATTCAGCTACCGATAGAGGAAGCGAGGGCAGCGGTAGGTTTACATATGGGATGACCCACTTTGTGTTCAAGAGAGGGGCTGATATGATCCTTCGAAGGTGTGTACCGGAAAGTGAACAAGGCAAAATTTTACAAGAATGTCATGCATCACTTAGAGGACACTGCGGGAGACAAAACAACCCACAGAATTTACCATTCGGGTTTTTATTGGCCCTACGATTTTCCAATGAGATTTTTTGAATGGGTGAAGCTTTGTGATCAGTGCCAAAGGATGGGGAATATCAACAAAAGGCATGAAATGCCCCTGCATGGTATCCTGGTGGTGCAATTATTTGATGTATGGGGAATAGACTTCATGGGGCCTTTTCCATCTTCTTTTGGAAATGTATACATACTCCTGGCGTAGTTATGTATCCAGTAGGTGGAAGCAACGACATCCCAAAAATGATGCTAATACGGTTGGTAGGATTAACTACGAAAAGAAATATCTTGAGATTTGGGACACCTAGGACTATTATTGAAGTATTGGAGGTATTTGCAAACAAGGTGTTTGAGAAACTCATACGACAAATGAATAAAACACATAATGAGTTTGGCTTATCATCCTCAAACAAATGGGCAAGTTGAAATTTCCAACAGGGAGATAAAGAAAATCCTTGAAAAGACTGTGAGTTCCAACATAAGGGATTGGTCTTTAAAGCTTGATGATGCATTGTGGGCCTACAAGACTGCATATAAAACTCCCATTAGAATGTCCCCATACAGAATTGTCTTTGGTAAACCTTGTCACCTACCTCTTGAATTAGAATACAAAGCTATGTGGGCCATCAAGAAGTTGAATTTTTGACCCCAGCGACTAAGGAAGAAAGACTACTCTAGCTAATGGTGGAAGAGTTAGTGACTTATGATAATGCCATAATTTACAAGGAAAAGACAAAGAAATGGCATGATCAAAAGATTTTGAGAGAATTCAAGGCGGGAGATCGGAGTCTTGTTATTTAACTCGAATTTAAATCTTTTTCGGGGAAAGCGAAATCAAAATGGAGTGGCTAATCTCTGATGGTGGCAAGTATAACCTTTGGGGCAGTGACATTGAAAACCAGTAATGGAGAAGAATTTAAAGTAAATGGTCAACAATTAAAGCAGTATCTTGGAAGAAATATTATTGATTCCGAGTTTTGAAGTGGAAGAAAATTGCTGAAACAAGAAATTCATAGCGGCAAGTCCAACTAAGGATGTAAAACTGAGCAGCTTTGTGGGAGGCAACCCAATGAGTTTTTTATTCTATTTTGGGGTTGGCATATTTTACTATTTTAGTTTGATCTTAATTGTTTGGAATTAGTTCAAGTAGTTAATTTTGAATTCTTTTGATTTCCTTGAGGTTTGAACTCTTTATTTTATTTTGTGTGTTATTTGAATTTCAGGACAATAAAGCTACAAGAGAAAAATGGAAGGATCTAAGGATTTCTCAGATAGAATATGCAGCAATGAACTACAAGGGGAAGTACCATACTCTCTGTTTAATATTAATTGTTTTGGGAGAATGAAAGATTGAAGTTTGGGGGAATTTTATTTTATTTTTATTCAATATTGAATCTGATTGCTTCATGTGTTGATTTGTTGAATATTTGAATGATGAAGGGGTTCGATTGTTTTTTGTTTGTTTGAATTGGGTTTCGATTCAGTGTATGAATTTAGGCGCTCGAGACGAGAAAATTTCTCATGTTGCGACATACTTTAAGAGTCCACGACCCGGTACTGAATGGAAAACAAGAGAATAAGAAATATCAGGTTGCGACACCAATTTGTTAGTCAGGACCACATTTCAAGTCGCGACAAAACTTAGGTAGGTCACGATCAGAATTGTCTGAAATGCAATAAATTAAGGTTTTGAACCTTCTAATTTGGGCGTCATAACTAGTGGGACATTAAGTGTTGTAGCATTAGCATTAAGGTCGACATCCCATAAGACAATGATGACCTTAAGCCCGTTCGTCATAAAGACTAAGCGGGCAGTAATTTTCATCTGGAACTCCAATCCAGTTGCATCTTCACCTAACTTTCCACTTTCTTTTCTCTCTTTGACTACCAAAACCCTAGAACCAGAGTCAATTCCTAATTCTCACCATGGCAGATAACCAAATCCCTGTTCCAGACCTAAACAGAATAATTGACGAACTAATGAGTGAAAATCGCCAAGGAGTAGAGGAGGTTCACCTGGAACCTCCGATCGAGACTGTTATGAATGCAGAACCAGAAACCCAACTGGAAATGGAGGAACCACTTGAGGAAGAAAGGGCAAAAAAAAGACAGAGGGTCGTAGAACAAACTGAAGAAGGAGGATCAGAAGAAGACAAAGACTTTGTCTCAACAGAAGCTAAGGATATATGGACTAAGGTGCTAGCTGACAAGGGTTTCGTCTGCAAAAGAGGTTTTGAGAAGCTAATATCTCCTTTTTCAGAGATAATAGAGAAGAGAGGTTGGGAGGCCACGTGCACACCTGATGCTGGATTCTACGATGCGGCCGAGGGAATTCTACGCAAACATGGTGGGGATGAGAGAGGACACAGTTTTCGTGCGAGGAGTCTGGGTACCCTTTGGGGATAAAAGAATCAATGAGATGTTCAAGCTAAAGGAACTCAAGCACGGTTCCAAATTTAAGAAACTGGTAGCAAACCCAGATCATAAGAAGATCATCGACCTCTTGTTTCTTTGGGCGGGGAAGTGGGAAGCAGTGAAGAACCGCTACTACGCTATGGAGGCTCCCTCTTGTGGAGGAAGCTAAGGTTTGGTTCTACTTCTTGTCTTTGGTGATCCTTCCAACTAAACATCTCTGTGCATTGAGAGAGGAGGAAGCAAACATTCTATATGCCCTTTTGAAGGGCTATAAAATGAATGTTAGGCGTCTAATTGAGGGATCGATAAGAGGATACCACCTAAGCAACAAAAGAGGACTAATCCATTACCCAACAATAATCAGCAGACTATGCATCTTCGTTGGGGTGAGAGGATCATGGGATGAAGAAGAAACCTATCCTAAGGTATCTCCTCTAATCCTTACTGGGGTGACAAAGGGGCTCAGAAATAAAAAGCAACAAAGGATGGTGGAAGTGAGAGCGGGAGCATCTTGGGGATAATGATCACGGAGAGATGGAAGCTGTTCCCGGAGCAAAATCCTCATTTGAAGAAAGGCGCATTTCAGAATGAGCCCATTGAGCCATTCTTATCCTGATTTGATAGAGAATTTCCCTGAGCCAGCAGAAAGCTCCAGAAGAGGAGAAGGGAACACTGAAGTCATGGAGATGCCTAAGATCAATAAAAAAGAACATGGAAGAAAGGGAATAGAGATGGGAGAAACAACAACAAATAAGAGAAGAATTTTTAGAAGTTGAATTCAAAAGGAAGGAACAATTATTTGAGCAGACTCTAAGACAGAGAGAGGAAGAATGGAGAGAAGAGATGAAAAGAAGAGAAAAAGAAATGGGAGAAAAGATGAAAGCCAGTCTGGAAGCCTTCTATAACAACCAGTTTAGAAGAGATGAAGAAGTGCTTACCATTACGAAAGAAGAATGGAGGGTAACATGCTAAAAAGATTCAAGCCTTCAAGTATAGTATAAGGAGGCTTGATTCAAGAGTTTGGGAAATTGATGAAGGGCTAGAAGATAAGAGCTAGAAGACAATGATGTTTATAGAAGAAAAATATGGCATGAAAGTTTAGATTTGATAAACAAAAATTTATCAGACATGTTAGGTTGTATTTCTGAGCGGGAAAAAACAATGAATCAGATGGGCTCGAAACAAGATACCTTGATCAGATTTGTGGATTTAACAAATGATTTAATCTCCCAGCGACAAGGTAGAACCCTACGCCTACGAAAGAATAGACCAGATATGACCTTTTCTCAATTTTCCCCATGCTTAGCAAGCTTTGACTTAAGATCCTCCCAACATCATACCAAAAGCTTTATAAGAAAGGGAGGGTGAGAAAGCCTGATTATACTTTTCTTTTCCTAAAGCGTACTTTTCATCATGTGAATATAGATTCGAAGGTTCATTGAAAATGTCTTGTGATGTGTTCTTTTGAATTAATAAATTGTGTTATTGCTTCCAATAAGTTTGCAATCAGAACTTATACATTAGTGAAATGCTTGATTGGACTCTAATTGTTGAATAAGTGATTTGTTTTGGATGCATGGATCTGATTAAATGAATTGTGTTGTTTGTGTCATTCATTATTTGTCTATAAGAAACGACCTATGTATTCAAGCCTTATTAGTACAACCATGATGACCAGCATTTAAATCCAAAACAACATTATAAGAGAAATAAGAGCATGAACTAGTGAATTGAAATAAGAAGTTGCAGTTTTAGTTTGAATCAGGTTTAAATTGCAGAATTTGGAAAAAGTACACAATTGAAAGAACAAATAAGATGATTGAAGTTGTGTGTATAAACAGTGAGTCAGTACAAATCTTGGAAAAACAATGCACATGGTCAAGAAAATTCTTAAAACTTTAAGAAGGATTAGGAACACCTTCTAGGGTGATTCACAATCAAGGGTACAAGGTCTTTAGAACTTGTTAGATTATTTAATTGAGGCGAGATCCTAGGTAAAAACCTTCTTAGTGATAGAGGCCATCTTTGGAAGTTTGACCTTTTCCAACCTACCTCATTATATGCAAAGGCATACACTCTAGTTCCATGCTTTGAGTAAAAAATGCCTAATTTCTTCAAATAGCAGCAATTAGAAACCTGAAATCCCTCCCTTCTGATAATCTCTTGACGAAAGAACTGAGTACTTAGTTTTTAGAATAGGATGTTTCTTGTGTGAGAAAAGAAACAAGTTTAGGGGAATATATTTCTTTTGGATTACAAGGATGGATGAAGAAAAATAAATTGAAGAACTAGAGATAAAGGAGAAAAAGTTGAAAAAGGAAGAAGTTTCGTCTTGTGGCCTATCTCTCTTGAACAATTAAGCTCAGAGGGGTGTTTCAACAGCTAGTACCCTCATGCCAACTGGTATGGGAGTTACTAGCCCAAGTTCTCTAAGAGTGATAGAAAACCTAAGAAGACAAAACATTGCACTATTTCAATTCTTTGAAAATAAAGAGAGAAATGAAAGAGTTTCATTAAAGGCCGGGCGATAAGTTGAAGGTAGCGACCAAGGAGCCCGACATCAGGGTAATGTACAAGCGAGTTTGGGGAGTTTACACTACAAGGAAAGAAAAGGATGAAAGATGAAGGCTATTATACAGAAATAAAGAATGGAATCTGGGTAATTTGCAGCCTAAAATTTTCCAATTATCCACCAAATTACTCAAGCCTAACATTACAAGCCTAAAAGACCTCTTTGATCTTGAAGGTTGAATTTACCTACGTTAGTGGAGATCAATATGAAAAACAAGCTTATGGGACTTTGACTAGTATTCTAAGAAGATCCCTAGAAGATTAACTAATTCAACAAAAAGATGAAAAGAAAAAGAAGACCTACACACACACACATAACAAGATTTATTAATTGAACTGTTTTCATTTAGCCTTCATCAGTTTATTGGTGATAGAGGTTGAAACCATTCCTTTTTCTCGTTGGCGAAGTTTTAAATGAAATGTAATTTCCTTTTTCAAGTCAAGGTGGAATAAGAAGATTGTCTTTATGCCGACGAGAAAAATGTCCTTCAAAATAAAGTTCAATTGTTTGAGGACAAACAAATCTTCTTTTTGCTTGAAGACCAATGAAATTTTAAGTTTGGGGAATTTGATGAGTAAAACTTATTAGATTTTGATCCATTTTCTGATTTTTCTTACAATATAATTGCCTATTTTTTTTTGCAGAAATATGTGCTATTTACCAAATTTATATTTTGCAAAATTTTAAAGTAGAAATGAAAATTCTAGCAAAAATAAGGAGTGAAAACAGATCAAGAGCCGGGTAAAAGTGTGACAGAGAATCTGATCCACATTACAGAAGTGGCAAGCCAATAAAAATTTGTTGCGACGAGAGAACACTTCTTTGAGACCAAGACATGAGGGACTTCCAAAGAAGATAATGTTGAGACATCGTTTTGAGGTCGCGACACGAAAAGAAGATATTGTTGAACAACGGAGAGAAATAATGTGTGTAGAAATGGAGTTGGATAGACTTTGTGATATCTCTCTGAAATTTCAGGTTGCAACAAAGATATAAGTTGGAGACTCCAATCAAGGTCGTGACCTAGAATTCATGTCGCGACAATAAGAATGAGCTGTACAGTTAAAAATGTTGTGACTAAGAAGTGAGGTTGCGACATAAGGGGCAGAATTGAAGTCGCGACATACTTTTTAGGTCACGACATAAATTTCAGCAAGGAAAGAAACGATTAGGTCGCGACCTAAATCCCATGTCGTGACAAGACAATGAAAAGAGAAACAATTTTAAGTCGCAACATGAGAAAGGGAGCTGTGACCAAGGATCAATGGCTGACAACATAAATGAAGTGTGACATACTCACGAAGTCATGACATAGAATTTATTGAAGAATTCGAGGGAAAACATAGTAGCAGCAAAGATTAGCATAGCGGCAACGAGGCGATGTCGCGACATCGTCAGTCGCGACATATATTCACACGGCTATAAATGCGACTGTCAAGTCACGACCAAGAATAGAAAAATTGAAGGGAACTTTTGAGATTGAGAGATGAGGTTGCGACTGAATAGGAAAAAGGAATGGTCGCAACATACTTTTTGAGGTCGCGATAAGAATTTAAGTGATTAAAGAAAATATTAGGTCGCGACCTAAATTCCTAGTCGCGACAAGAACAAGCGATTCAGCGGTTTTGAATCCACGACCTGCTTGAAACTCAAGACAAGCCCGAATGGTCATGATAGAAAGAGGTCGCGACATCAAATTGAGGTCGCGACACCGATTCCTGGAAACAAGAAAAATGAGGTCGCAACCAGAATTCTCACTGTTGACAACTAACATAGTCACAACACAGAATTCATGTCGCGACCACTAATTAACTTGCAATTGAAGAAACAAGTCGCGACAGAAAACATAAGATTCTTATTTCGGCAATTGCAAGAACAAAGAGAAGGTTGCAGCAATTTCCTGCTGTCATGACGATCTACTTATGAAACCGGACCAAGAATTTTACATAGCGACAAGCTTTTGAAGTCGCGACCTAAAACAGAGAGCTAGGCCATTGATTTTAGGGAAATCCACCTGGAGCCTTGGAATCAGGCCCAATTTCTGAAAATTATAAATAGGCATACACAGTTTTAGTAAAGCTAGTTTTTCTTTTTGGGAACCCAGAATAGGGGAAGAAGAAAACTCACTGTATATTTTAGAATAGATATTTTTTCTCTTTTCTTTTTTTTCTTTTCTTGGATCTAAACCAGCGATCTGTTAGAATGTTGAAGCTGGAAGCAATATTTCAATTTCTTTACAAATTACTGCTTGAGTTTAATGAAGTTTAGACAATTTCTAGAATTCGTTTCTTCTCAGTTTATTCTGACTAGGTGGGATATAATTGATCGATGCTCCGATTTGTATATTATAATGTAGCTTTCGGAAGGCGCAACTTCCACTAGTTTGAATTTATTGTTGAAGTTACAAGTCTTTCCTGCATAAATTAGAAAAATTACCAGATTTGGGAAGTTTATTTGATTGATGTGTTTTTCATGAAATTGTTCCCAATAGTAGTTTCGAATACCCGTCCAAGGATTGTATCCTACTCTGATTTCCAGGAGGCCCTTTGAGTGACACAGAGATGGCGATTCTTGAGACTTAGGAACATTCTAATTGTGGGTATGTTGGACCATTATTGAAGAACTATTGAGCTCTAAGAGAGTTCCACTTTGATAAATACCCGAGTTCACTCATGGTGATGTTGGAAGGGATTATTTATCAATTTAATTCATGAAGATTTCTTATGTCTGTTGGAAAAGGCTTCGTGACCTTATGTTAAGTGAGATCAATCAAAGGGAAGGGAAGTATCATTAGATTTAAGGATGAGTCATCAATTAAGTTGTAGAAGTCTTGCAACAATTTGATTTGGGAAGTAGAATTCTTGAGTCTCGAAAATGGGTATAGTATTTGAAAGAAAAGTACCCCGAGATCTTACTTGGGTATATTGAATACAAGTAGTGATTAAACCTGTGTCTTAGAAGCAGGGATATCTAATTGGTGAATAAAAGGAGAAATCAACTTTTGTATCGGGCATCCTTTGACAAATCAGATCCAAATTTGAATGAGTTTTTAAATGGGGATATAATACGAGAAAATTATTTGTTTACGGTATTATTTCATGTAGTGTTCATTTTATAGAAGCTGATTCGATCCAATGATCATAGATGTCTATATGTTCATTAACTTATTTTTAATCATAAGTTCTTTCGTTATCTTTAAGACAATTATCCTTTAATCTTTAGTTGATAAACTTTGTCATTGAGGTTAGGATAGTATGGATCTTGAGTAGTTGGGAGTAGTTGGTTTTGATAATCAGTCAAATCTACGTAGAATGATATCTAGACTTACATCCATTTTTTTACTACTTGTATGACATGTGCACTTGCAGTGTCATAGACTAAACCTATTCATAATTCAAGAAAATTAAACCAGTTTTATTCATTTGAAAGAAACTCCAATCCAATTTGACATGGCCACAGGAAAGTTGTAAGATTCCTGTAAAGGTGTTAGAATTGGTTCAAGTCTATATAACAAAGGCAAATAGTAGCATAGGAAAATTATACCTTACCTATGTGCAGATAGTAAGTTCTGAACACATATCTTGTAGGATTTGCCTAGACCCGGTATTGAATGACATGACATACATTGTGTGGGCGTATAGTACTTAGTGCTCTACGATCAGTCTTCGACACTCCTGGCAGTCTTATGATTACGTATGTGGGCGAGCCGTCTCTGGTGATGCCCGGCACTCCTTGCTGGTGCTCGACACTTCTCTTTGGGTAGAGCGGTCTTTTATAAGTGCCGGCACTCACATTGGTCGCTATGACGCCCATAATGTGGCGGGACACGTCTTTGATCGGTCTTGGCACTCTGCACTGACACTCATTTAACCACATTTGCGTGAGTGGTGGGTCTACGATCGGTCTTGGCACTCTTGCTTTGTGCTACGACACCTCAGTACTATACCGTACCTTCGGGTACTTATTGTGTTGTGTCTTACTCGTTCTTATTATTAAATCTAGGTAATTCCAGCAGTTATATGATAAAGTTTGATATGAATAAAGTAAAGTAAAGTACAAGTATAGCTACCTTTGGTGTGCCACCACAGTACCTCGTATCATTCATAAAGCTCCTATAATTTCTCACAGTACCTCAGTAATAGTATAAGATCTGTAACTCCTACGGGAGATCTGAACAAGTATAAATTATTTATGAAATACTCAAATGTGGGTATAGAAGTTTTATATGAAGTCATGATAGAATTTTCTATCACTTTTACACTCTTTGTGCATATCACAATTCTTGTTATATGCTTCTTTGCCAAATGAGTATTGATGCATGTGTATATGTATAAGTCATATGTTTCCCACTAAGCGTAAAGCTTAGCACGAGTTTTAATCCATGTAGGTATAGAGGAGGACGTCTGCGATCATACGCATTTCTTCAGGCGACACAGTAAGTCTGACATAAGTAGGTTTTGCGCTCACGATTATGTAAATGTAAATGTCAGTTTTGTATATCATATAAGTAGGACTCGAGGTGTATGTATTAAACCTTTGTAAACACCCTTTACGGTGGTGATTTTATTTGTATTTTTGTATATGATATTTTGATTTAGTTATAAGACTTGGGCCCACTAATGTCTGAAAAAGCAAGTAAAGAGTCCCAGTACAGTCTCGCGCGCCCTTTGTCCGCCTAGGCAAGGGTAGGGGGCGTGATACCCTATGGTTTGGTTGTAACACCCTAAAAATACCCTTGAATTTTTATAATAATTTTATTATATATTCCGGGTATGAATTGAGCGAGCTTGAGTTTTTCTGGGAAGCCCGATAAATTGGGAAATGTGAAATGAATATGTGAGCATATGATTAAATGTTATATGCTAAAATGAGAAATTGATTGAACCCGGAAATAAACCCAAGTGTAAGAAGGGCAAATTTGGAATTGGTAAAATAAGAACCTAAGGGTCAAGAATAGAATAAGCTTAAATGCTAAAGTGAATTAAGTGATAAATGAAAATGAAATGGGAGACAAGAAGAAAAATAGAAATGGAATTTTGTGTGTAAAACCAGAAACGTATACGGCAAAATGAGAAACAAGACCAAATGTGGTCTTAGAAAAGCACATTTGTGCATTTTGAAACAAAAACATTTTTATAGAAAGAGAGAGGAGAAAAGCTAGGGTTTTGGAGGAGAAGAGGGATTCTTTGTGTAAAATCCTTCCATTTGTTCAAGATCTTACAAGAAGAAGGAAGGAAAAAGAATTTGGGGCTTCAAGTGTAAAAGGGTTTAAGGTAAGAACCCAAGCGCTAGAAAGTTGTATATGATGTTTAGGTTAGAAAAACCCTAATCCATCCATGGGTTTTGCTCATGGTTGGTTTAGGATGATATTAGGATGTTATAGGGAGTGATTCCCATGATTTGTTTTGGGATTTTGAGGATTTTGGAGAAAAATCGCAAAGAAAAATTGAAATCTAGGCATATCGACTCTGTGTGCCACAGCGTAAGGAACCTTCGCCGCCAAACCTGCTAGGCGTGGGATGCCTCTTCGAGGTGAGGCCGAAGTGCCAAAATGGCACCCTACAGTGGCCAGGGTGGGAATAGTATCTTGACGGCAAGGGCTGCAGCCGCCGGCGTAGTGAGTGCTTACCACGGGCGTAGATGCACACTATTCACAGAGGGCAAAATTTTGGAATTTTGTTCCTAAAGTCTCGTATTCGTACACCGATAGTTTAAGGACCCTAATAAATGATTAATGGGGGTTCAGATAAGGATAAAACTAAATGAAAAATGTAAGGCTGTATCGCAGAGAGGAGCGAGAGCGAAGGCGAGACTTAGAAGCAAATGTCGTTAAGTATGAGTAGTGCTAGTTTACTAAATCGATGTGTGTGTGATTTTTCTAGGAAATTTGGTGAGGATCACTAACCTAGGGCCGAGATTGAAGGCAAGGCAAAAAGAAATAGATAGATTGGTTTGTTTTATCTTCTCCTATTCTCGTTTCAAGATTTGAAATGTTTGTTCTAAATGTATAAGAAAAGCATATTGCTTTTTTTTAATTGATTTGAGGCAATTGATTGTGAAATGTTTGCATATGAAAATTGAATGAGTATTGAAAATGAACTGTTTATACAAATGTACATATTGTATTGTATTTTGCTATAAAAGGATTTTGAAACGCCCCTTAATAGAAGATGTTAACCGTTTAATTCGCATTAAGGATGGGTGTCTACGATAAGGGTCAAATTAACTTAATCTTGCGAACAAAAGTATTGATGTGTTACTCCGATCAACAACCCGGTAGGGCAGTCGCAGTAGTGTTCACGGGTGATTTTAATAACCAGAGTCGACGGCCAGCCCGAGGCGGGGGCAAGGCTGTGTTATAAAAACAAATGTTTTATGCGAAACATTGACCAGGGACCGTGTAGATTGATTTCGATATCTTGTATACGAAAGCTTATAGGTTAAATTCATTAAAGGCAAAACTGAATTGATTTTGAGATTGTTGACATATTGGGTGAAAGCATGATTGCAAATTAGAGCTAGAAAACATTAAATACATGAAGGATTGGATTTTTATACATGATTTATGCATATGAAAGTGTATATTTGGAATGATCAATGAACCATAAATGATTGTATATGAAGCCAGTATATGTGTGTATTGACGTGATCATCCAAAAAGATTTGAAAGTTTTGTATAGTAAAATTGCATGATTTGACTTAAACTGAAACAAAAGAATGGAATTGTATAGAACCACTAAGCATGAAAATGCTTAACGTGTAGTGTTTTATCTATGTGTAGGTACCAAGTGATAGGCAGTGATTGAAAGCGGACCCAAGGTCGAGGAGCTCAGAGTCATTCAGAAAGTTCACGGAGTATGCTCCATCACATGCATCCTTACCATTTTTTAGCATGACATTGTTTTGTAAACAAAAGGAGTTCAATTCCGAAACTATTTTTGTACCTATAACTAAATACGATTTTGGATATTATGTTGTAAACGGCATAAAATGCCATTTTTGGTTAAACGCATATTTTGTAAAGGAATTGCATTGAATTTGTAAATGTTTATGGGCTTGAACCATTAAGAACGAAAACGCTTCCGCTTGTTTTTGATAAATGATTTTGATAAAGTGATTTAATCAAATCCGGATCCGATTCGGACCGCCCAGTCAGTTAGGGCGAAAGTTTTCATTGGTTATTCAAATTTGAATGATTCAAGATGATCCATGGATGAGATTTTTTCTGTATTTTTTTGTATTCCGCTGTGCTTTGCATGTGATGCAGCCCTGGAAAAATCCCTACACCTCTAAGTAAATGAAGGTTTCTGCTAGAGGATATAATCGCTCCTTCAAAGGGTAGATTATTTCCCCCAAGAGAGAAGATTGCAGACAACTTCACTTCTTCAAGGGAAAAGGTAGGGGACGGACATGTTCCTCCAGTCAGGCCTATTTTTTCAAGAGGTGGACCCAGTTCTCCAAGGTACAGAATGATGTCTTCCAAGGACAAATTCACTTATCCAAAAGATATGGTGGGAAACAAACCTATTTTTTCAAGGGAGAGGGTTGGAGAGATGGAAAGACATGTGAGGTGTATCATTCCTCCTATGGTTTCTCCTTGTTAAAGGTGGCATGCGGTACAACACAAATAATTTCCCTAAAGGCTTTCGGAACTCCGCAAGAGGGGAGGATGTAGGGAAGCAAGAGTAGCTAATAGAAGAGCTGACTCATCGGTGTAGCCCGATAAAACCTTGGAGGGAGGCTATGGAATTAGAGAAAGTGAAGGAAGGAATGGTTCCTAGCTTGGAAAAAACAAAGTTTGGGAGGAAAGCTACAAAGGATATGGAGTCAATGAGCAGTGTAGATGAAGTAATGGACTCAGAGGCCTTATTAATAGGTAAAATCCCTGTTTCTAGGAATGGTTCCTAGCTTGGTAAAAACAAAGTTTAGGAGGAAAGCTATCAAGGATATGGAGTCAATGAGTAGTGTAGATAAAGTAATGGACTTAGAGGCCTTATTAATATGTGAAATCCCTATTTCTTTAAATTGTTCCATTGTTTCTTTAACATTACCAACAATCTTCAAGTCAAAAAAGGCAGAGGAAGACTTAGTGGAGGTAGAAGGGAAGCACCTTGTACAGAGAAGATAAAAGAGCCACGATGATAAAGATCCACCATAGAATGCTCTGAAGAATGCAAACCCCAGAAGGTAATACTTGAGAAACCCTATGTGGAAATGACGAGGCACATAAAGCCTTTATACGTAAGAGCCCATCTTAATGGCAGACCGGCCAAGGTACCAATAGATAATGGATCAACAGTAAATGTAATGACATTGAGGATGATGGGAGCTCTTAGTGATTTGATAAAAACAAAGGTGGTTGTGTCTGCCTTTATTGGAGAATTATCCAAGACCTTGGGGATACTACCTATAGATATCACCATTGGAAGAAAAACTTCATTATTTGCCTTTTTTGTGATAGATTCTACTGCAAATTACAACATTTTGCTGAGAAAGGACTAGATTCATGCCAATTGGTGTGTGTCATCCTCTTTTCACCAGTTCTTACTATTTTGGAAGGGTAATAGAGTGGTTGGTGCGGGCAAATAAGTATCCCTTCATGGCAGCTATAGGCTCTATGGAAGCCAAGTATTATGATTAGGAATTCGGTTTGATCAAGTTCAGTAGCAGAAGGAAAAATGGGGCCCTAAGGAAAGCATACATGGACTCAAAGGGCTTTGTGGAAATCCAAAAGGTGGCCAAACTCCTAAAGGTGACTACAATTGTGCCTTATAGGATGACAAGTTGTCCAATCATTGAAGAGATCGATGATGACTGATTACTTTCAAAAGGAAAATGTAGTAGCTACAACTGCCATATTCAAAATGAAAATGTAATAGACAGTGGAAATGATTGAAGAAGAGCACCTCCAGGACACTAGTAAGGCTGAGATGATTTTTGAAAGGGATGTATATAAAGAAGATGAAGAAATATAGATGGAGGATTTAGAGCAAGCCTCTCCTAAGTTCGAAGTCACACAGCCTCAAGTACACGACCCTATGAAGGAAGTGAACCTCAACACTTTGGAGGAGCCGAGGATTAGTTATATTAGTTCCTAGTTGCATTCCGACTTGAAGGAAGGGATTATTGCAATACTATAGGATTTCAAAGACTGCTTTGTTTGGAATTATGACGAGATGCCAGGGTTGGACAAAATATTGGTGGAACACCGCTTGCTTATCAAGTCAGAGTTCCACCCCTTTCAACAATCACCCAGAAAAATGTCCAAGGAGGTAGAACTGAAGGTGAAAGAGGAGATTGAGAAGCTTTTGAAGGCCAAATTCATCAACCTACAAGGTATATGTAGTGGTTGGCAAACATTGTCCCTGTGATGAAGAAGAATGGGAAACATATAGTTTGTGTAGACTTTAGGTATTTAAATGCTGCCACTCCTAAAGACGTGTATGTAGTGCTTATTACTGACATGTTAGTTGACTCCACTGCAAATAATGAATTATTGTCCTTCATGGATGGTTTCTCTGAGTATAACCAAATCCTAATAGCTGTTGATGATATATCTAAGATTGTCTTCAAATGTTTTGGTTCCTTAGGAATGTTGGAATGGTTGGTCATTCCCTTTTGTTGGCAACGTACAACTTGCAAAAAACTTTGAATGCCATCTTTTTTGATATGTTAAGCCACCATATGGAGATTTATATCGATGACGTTGTGGTTAAATCTAAGAAGGCTGCCAAACATGTGAATCATTTAAGTAAAAGTTTTGAAAGAATGAGACTCCATCAACTAAAACTTAATCCACTAAAATGTGCTTTTGGAGTTCAAGCCGGAAATTTTTTAGGGTTTCTAGTTCACCAGAGAGGAGTGGAAGTGGATCAAAACAAAGGCAAGGCTATCATTTCAGCCAAGGCTCCTCAAAATAAGAAAGAACTGAAGTTCTAACACCGAATTGAACTATTTAAGGAGGGTTCATTTCTAATATGGCGAGGAAGACTAGTTTCTCTACGGCCTAATCAAATTTGAAAAAAGAAGTGGAAGAGTATAATTAGGAGGAACAACACCAGGCGGCTTTTGATGGAATCAAAGGCTACCTTTCTAAACCACATTTTAATACCACCTTTGAGGGTGGAGCCACTCAAACTCTATCTATCAGCTGCAAAGGTCTATGAGATGCTAGACACAAAAATAATGTTGAAAGGGGCCACTTGAGAGCAGGTGATAAAGTATAACATGTGATGTGTGTGAAATATGCAATAAAATGTGTAATGAGTGCCTATGTGCTCAAGTATATGCTTGTCAAATTAATATAGTGTATGGAATGTAAAGAGATCGTTCCATTGGGAAAATAGGGGATGCTAAGTACCAAAATTGAAATACTTCTCTAATATCCAAACGATAAAAGATAAAAATAGAATTTAAACTAAACTAATGAAATCTCAATCCAACAAATAAAATGCGCAACTAAGGGATACCCAGAGATGATAAAATCCTAGGGTATTTGGTGCATATGAACAATCTTACTATATCTAGACCAAAATTGTTGCACCCCAACCCCGCCTAGGCGGAAGAGGAGGAACGCGACAAAGGACTGAGACTCCTTTACCCGAGTTATTGACATTAGTGGGCCAATTTCAAAATATAACTAAATGTATTAGAATATAACTTTAACTTAATCCATGAGGAAATAAAACTTTTAACACTATTGCCATAATGGTATTTATAATGTCTTGTACAAATATCTGAGTCCCATTGACTTTTAAATATACAAGTCCTATTATGGAAAAAAAAAATTTACATGTACATATTCAAAATCAGAGGTAGCGACCTATGGATGTTGACTCCTATTGCTGTGTTGGCCCTCGTGTGTGCTGTAAGGCTGGGATGTCCTCTTCAATACCTACACGGATGAAATACCCTTGCTAAACTTATAGCTTAGTGGGAAACATATAACATATATGACCATTTATAGTGGTCCTCAATGACAATATACAATTAATACAATTCCTATTTGCACATTAGTTGTTCATATATCCAACTACTTGTACATTGTGTCATTTATTAGGTTCTCATTTTCATTCTTCATAATACATAGTACTTTTTATTTTATTGTAGCTCTATCACATTTTTCAATTCAAATCATTGTTTTCAAAACTGTATGTACTTGAAGGTACTATCATTGTATGAGACAATGATACTATACTGCAATGACCCAAATAGGGCCGCTGTAATGACCCAAATGGGGCCAACTATATCATGTAATTCCTAATAGGCATGCCTACCAATCCATCTACTCGGGGACATATAGAATGATCAATGTATGCATTTATTTGTGTTCAAGCTATGCTCATCTCATATACATGGATAATGTCAATCACATGTATTCACATGAGATACTTTCAGACAGTATTCCTTTATACATATACTATAACTATTACTTTTATAATAACCTGTATGATCATGTTCTCATTATTACTCATATTTATGTTCATGTAATCATAGTTCATATAGCAATCACTTTTATAATTATTTTACAATTTCATTTATTCACTTGAATTTTTTTATACCAAAATTTTTCCTACAAATAGAGCCCCCTTTAGATGGATTTCTGGGTACAATGGGGTCCAAATTTGAATACAATTATTTTAAGGAGATTTATTATCCTAGAATTCTAGTTTACCTAGAAATTTGAATCACTCAATTTAGATGAGTGATGGCGAAGTTATGCTTTAAACAACTAAAGCGTACCCAAGCAGAGACTAGAAAGCGTCCTCAAAGCAGGCTTCACTTTGTGAATATTCTAGGTCGATAGAGGTCCAAATTTGAATGCACTTATTTCAAGAAGATTTGTTTTCCTAGAAGTCTTGTTTACTTGGTAATTTGAATCACTCAATTTGGATGAGTGATGGCCATGTTATGGCAAAAAAAAAAAAAAAGAAGTGGGTTTTGGAAAATTTTTGACAGCATCTCCCCTAAAACCCCAACATTTTCTTTATACAAACATTCCCCAATTGAGGACCACAACCAACTCAAACAATCATATAACTGAGCTAAGACCAACAACCATAATTCTTATGCAAAGTTAGGGTTTTCCCAAACCCAAACATCTTCAAAAAGGGTTTTAGGTTTTAGTTTCATCTTGTAATCTTTTTCTTTTTCTTTTTCTTCTTTCTTCTTCTTCTTGATCACGAAATCCTTGATCATATGAAAATCACCAACTCTTCTCTTCTTCTCTCAACTGTAACCTAAAGCTCGAGCCAAAGTTTATTTTATCTCTTATTTTTTTCATAAGGCCATGTTTGGCTTGTCATTTTTGTTAAGTTTTCAATTTTTTCATTTACATTTCTACTTATCAAATATTCTACAATGGCATATAAACTTATTCTCTTATGACCCTTGAGTCCTTAATGTGACATTTTACTGTTTTACTCTTGACTCTTGTATTAATTTCGGTTTTATCATTGTTCGTTCTTAGGAATATAAATTCCGGAAAAATACAATTTTAACTTATTTTATACCCTAAACATATTATAAAACTGCTAGGGTATATTTTTGGGGTGTCCTGCTCTCCTCCCCCTTAAAGAATTTAGATCTCTAAGTAGTACCTGAATTGAAGAGTTAAGGGTACTGTGCCCTCATAGTTGCTTCTGGTTCTGAAGTAGGTTCCTCTCTGCCATGGTGTTGCTAGAGCACTTTCACTAATGGCACTTGCTTGTTCCACAACCGTTTTATCTCTCAAGCTAGAATAGCTTTTAGTTCTTCATCATATGAGAAATCTGATTGCACTTGTATATCTTGTATGGGCAGGATATGGGATTCATCTAATCTATATCTCCTTAGCATGGACACATGGAAGACATCATGTAGCTTAGTGGCTCTGGAAGGCCATGCATTAAACTCTGTATCTCCCTCTTTCTAAAATTTCATATGGACCGATGAATCTTGGACTCAACTTTCTTTTCTTCCCCAAAACCAGACTACCTCCATGGGGACCACCTTTAGGAACACTTTATCCCACTCACTTCATATTTAATGTCACCTGCAAGTAGTGTATGGCTGTGATCTCTAGCAACTTTTAACCTTTGTCGAATAACCTGAACTCTCTTACGTATCTTTTACTATGTCCGGACTAATCACCTTATGCTCATTTAATTATGTCCAACATACTAGAGTTCTACATCTCCGGCCATACAAAGCTTCATATGGTGTCATGCCAATGCTTGCTTGATAACTATTGTTATAGGCAAATTCCATTAATGGAACATACCTATCCCAACTCCCTGTAAATTCCATTACACATCCCCGAAGCATATCTTCGAGCACTTGAATCAACCTCTCGGATTATCCATATGTCTGCCGATGGAATGCTGTACTGAAATCCAGGCTAGTACCCAAGGATGGCTGTAATTCCTTCCAAAATCTGGACGTAAATCTTGGGTCTTGGTCTGACACAATAGACAATGGGACACCATGCAATCTGACAATCTCATCCACATATAGCTCAACTAGTCGATCCATTGAATAGTCAATCTGACTGGTATAAAATGGGCTGACTTTGTGAATCTATCAATTATCACCCATACTGAATCATGCTTCTTTTGCATGAGAGGAAGACCAGACACAAAATCCATAGCTATATTATCCCATTTCCATTATGGAATTGGAATGGGTTTCAACAAACCTGATGGCACTTGGTGTTCAACTTTGACTTGCTGACACGTCAAACACTTAGACACATACTTTGTCACATCTCTTTTCATTCCTCTCCACCAATGAATCTTCATTTCCAAATCACGGTACATCTTGTTACCTCCAGGATGCATGGTAAACATTGAGTTATGAGCTTCATGTAACAACTCTTCTTTAGCTCATTATCTGTTGGCACACATAATCTATTTTGAAAATATAAACTTTCATCTTCTCTTACTGAAAAATCGGTCTTGTCATTATCTCTGACCAATTGTACCTTTTTCTTCAACTCTTCATCCTTTTATGAGCATCTATAATCATTTGTTTTAAAATAGTTTGTGCTTTTAACTGAGCTAATAAAGCTCCATCTTCTGTGTAACTCCCCGTCTCGATAGGGTGTACGGTATGTGTAACCGTAGGGTCGCATATGTGCACCAAGGGCTTCCTTAATTATTTTAGTGCCATAATAGAATTTTTGGAAGTTGTTTTAAGGATGAAATTGTAAAGTTTTTAAAGAATTGTGGCACTTGTGCAATTAAGGAAAGTGGAGGGGTGAAAGTACAAATTATGGAATTTCAAAAGGATAATAATAATAATAAATTGTCATAATGGCTCGTGGAAGCGTGAGGTGAAAATTCTAGATCTCGATGACTAAACAGATCGCCATAAATTTGTCTCGCTAAATCTGTAATGAAATTCCGTAAAAATTCTGGCCAATTCGAGACACCTAATATTTTACTAATTTATGGGTGATAAGTCGTCGCTAATGATTCGTGGACTAGATTTTCACAAAATCTCAAGTCAGAAATGGCTTGATCTGCTCCATTTAAGCAATAAAGTGAACTCGAAAAGAAATAAATATTTTTCGGGGCAGAAATGGACCCGAATGAGGCAATAAAAATTTATCCAAATAATAATAATAATAATAATAATAATAATAAAGAATAAAAGTCAAATATAAAGGGGGCGGAAGAACTAAAACGAGAGGTTTTAATTCTTTTCTTTCTTTTTGTTTCTTTTTATTTACTAAATCGGACCGTAGATTTTGTCTTGTTAAGGCAAAGCTGGTCTACGCAACAAGAGCTACGCGTAGGTTCTAAAAGCTTAGCATTTCGTCACACTTCAAGAGGTAGAAAATTTTCCTATTTGTATTATTTCGAGCCTAAATGCTATGTAATGGCTTGAAATTTTCTGTAGGTCATGGAAAGGTCGTGAACTTCAGCCTAAAATTTTTGATTGAGTTTAGGGAATTTTTAGGAATTTCCAAACTATGTTCGACAATTATTCGTATTTCGGATTGTTTCTGGACATTGGGGTTGAAATTTTAGGGATTTTATTCGGACATTCTGAACATAATTTTCAGAAATAGCTTTGGTGTTTTTAGACTCTATGGAAAGTCCATTGAGTCTAGAATATAACCATATGCCTGTCAACAGCATTTGGTACCTACATAATTTCTGAAAAAATTTAATTTGTAAAGACAAAGCCGCGCAAATCGCTGTCATGGCCGACGCAGTGCGTAGTCTAATACATCGAATAAAGATGGGTCGTTTTGAAAAGTTGCTAAACATATAGTTTTTATGGGGCAATTCATGTGTAGCATTTTGGGTCAATTTCACCTCATATTATCAATGTCCCATTCGAATGAGACTAGCACATAAAGTTTGTTAATCGCTTCATTTCGATATACGCTTTGAAGCCTCTTTGTATGTTTTGGCTAAAACGCGAACTGGTGCGTATTTTCGTACTTTGTATGGATCAGGTAGGCGATCGGAGCATCCGATTTATAATCTAGGAGTGCTTGACAAGAATTAAGCGAAATTATCGGTAAAAAGTAGTACTCAAAATCGTTTTCGAAAACTAAAGTGTTTAAATTACAAGTTTGTAAAGTGCTTTGAAAATACAATGTAATGAGTAAAGCATTTTTTTTACCTCCCACTTGGTATACTCAATGTAAACTTTGATTTCAAAAGACTTGATTCAAGTGCCACAAAAGAAATGAGCTAAAATCAACAAAATTTATATACCTGTTCTCTCCTATCGCGTAAATAAGCCTACTGCGCATAAAGGGTTCAGGTCGAACACCTGGATGAGTTTTCATCCTAAAAATGATTTGCATAAGTGCACGGTTGCAAGGCTTTCTATTCGACTCTTTGATTTGTTTAAAAAATGCTGGAAGTAGGTTGAAAATCGAGAAATTCAAAAAACTCAAAATAAAGTGTGAAAAGTTAACTTTGAAGATTTAGGTCACTAACTTGGTAAGTTAGGGCAAACAAGTGTCCTCGGGTTTTATCCTCGCGCTATGACATGCAACCTATAGTCCAAGGCATAACCGGATCTACGTTTAACTAAGAACCTCAATCTCGAAATCAACTCCTATTCGAAATAACACAAGTAGCATGCATCTATGGCCCTTTACCGTTTGAAACCCTAGCATTTAAATATCATTTCTCGCAGGCCCGTAAAGACCATCTGAAGAACCACAGCAGATCTAGCATTGGCATGCACTCAGATCCCAAAGCATGGAGAGTATTGGCCAACCAATAACATTCACGCTATTCAACCCTAATTTGAGAAGACGGGGGGTCATAAACATAGCATCTATGGCTTTAATACAAAATGACAACAACATGCATATGCTCCCACCACCAAGCTGCCTTCCTTCCTCTTCACAGTTAGCGAGGCTAATGTGGCATCTCGTTGTCATCCCTAAGAGGCACAAGGGCCCAAGAAAGTAGGGAAAGAGAGTAGGAGAGAGAAGAGAGGAAAATAAAACCCTAACTAAAATACGGTAGGACCTTTTATTTACAAAAATGAAAACTTACCAAATTCTTCTCCCCAAAATTTCTATATTGATTACAAAAGAAAGAGGGGTTTATATAAAGCACCTCAATACATAAAATACCAAAAGCCTACAAATTTGGCTATTAAAGGGACAATAGAGTAATACACCAAATTTGGAGCCTGCTAGCATTAAATACAAAAACATGACGAGGCAGTTGAATTCTCGCTAGGAGTGAAGAATTCCTCGCTAGGTAGCGAAATCACCATGATAGCTTAAAATAGAAAATTTCGCTATACTCGCAATTCTCATTAGCAATAAATTTCGCTAGCTTAGCTTAAATTTCGTGGAGTAGCTTAAATCATGAAATTTCGCTTAGAATGTTGCCTAGCGAAACATCGGGGTGTCTAGCTTAAATCCAATTTCTGAACTTGCGAAATTTTCGCTAAACCTGCTAAATTTTCGCAATCCCAGATAAATTTTCATGGTGCTTAGCTAAATTGCCGGGTTTGCCGATTTTCACCGCTTGGTTCTCCCGTCTTTCTATCGTGATCATTTTTCTTCACTTTGCCTTCAGCTTTTCATTGATTCGGGTCAGGTTGATGGCTGACACTTGAGTTCAAACTTCATGATCTGGCCATACATCTCGATATCGAACTCCCATAGTGCGCAAACCCGCAAAATGTGTACCCAAAAATAACCTCTAAACTAAGATAAGGGATACTAAAAAGACTTGAACACTTCCACCAGACACGACATGATTAGTGCACAAAAAGCACTCAAAACCTATCTAATATAGGGTTCAAAATTGCACTTTGGGCACTAATCACACTCTAACCGAACGCTATAGTCCCTTAGCAATGCAAAAACAAAAAAGGAGATGCATGTAGTGATTTGTAAAAGTTTATGATTCAAAAGGTATAATGACATATAAATACATTGCTTTTAAACCTAAAATTGACATCACAATTGTAAACTGATATGAAAGAACTAAATCCATACAAGAACAATTCTAGTCAATCTGGGTTCCATGATTCTCAACTCAATCACCTAAGTCTAATGGTTTATATAACTGCATTGGGTTTCAATAAATTGCAAAATTTGTCTCCTCCCCCAACTCTAGCACCGACATGGCCTTAAGCCGTTGAACAACCTAGATAAGGATAGTTACACACTTCTTTTTTATTCAACTACATCAGGAGTAAGCAATGCTTAAAATTCACTTCACCAAAGTCCGTGTAACGGGGTCCACCCCGATGACTCCCAACCAATTATTAAGGCTTTAGTAAGATCGTCAAAAGGATCACTTGACCACAAACTCTGCTGTGCTTCACCCTGACCGTATGACTTCGAAAATCACACCTACAAATCGCGACTCTACCTATCCACCCATGTAACGAACACTAAATCGATGATCCCAACCAATTAAGGCATAGGCATCGTTTCAAAGGCTGCCATACACCCCTGACCGTGCTCTGCTTCATGCAAACTTCACGACTTTATTTTTCTTTTTCTTTTCTTTTTTTCTTTTCTTTTTTTCTTTTCTTTTTTTCTTTCGGAAGACAACATCGGGTCTTCAAGTATGGGTAACACAAACCTATCCTAGGTTGCCAACATGCTTAAGGCCGGCTATGCAAAGCGAAAGGAAGCGAACAAATTCACAACCTATTGAAATAATCTGGAGTGCAGTGTGTGAATTAGCATAAGGGAGAAATTTCAAGTTGAGCATGCTGGAACTGTGGTGACCAAAATCGCTTCGGGCATGGAATTTGTTCTAACATGTAGGTGACAAACAAAGGTTTCAATTTCTAACATAAAGCAATTCAATTGTCCAATCAGAGGCACCAATTGTTCAATTGAAAAGAAAAACATTTACACTGCAATCTGGTGACAAACATGATATGTACAAAAGCTGTATATATATATATATCGAATAGCTTTGATATAGCCAAAAATGGCTAATGCATGAATACAAAGCTGCATGTAAAATATCACCGCCTACTATGGCTATTACATAAATCCTAATCAAAAAATCGTGAGGCAAATGATGTGCTTAGTAACTATACAAATCATAAAGAGACCTAACCACCCTCACCGCAAGGTATGTGTGGTGGCCCCGGCGTCGCTTCACTGGCCGCAAATGACATCCAAAGAAGCTGGCTACCAGGGGCGGGTCCTCCATCAGAATACGAGGAAGACCTGTGGCCAGACCGTGTCAAGATGGAAACGGTAATCGGGCCAACCTCGATCCTGTCGTCGCAGAATACGGCAATGGGAAAGGTGATAGCATCCATCACACCACGCATCTCTCGAGTCGACATGACCAGATCTCGCCGAATGGTGTGTCATAGACGGGCCAGAGTATCGTACCGGCACCGATGTACCGTGGAGGAGGGACGGAGAGGGACATCCGGAACCTGGACTCACAGATCCGCCCGTGGCGTATATCATCCGTATGGCTAGCCCCCGGCCCCGACTGCACCTCCCCGGGTCCCGTGGTCAAGTGGAAAAGATACGGCATAGTCAATACCCGCCTCCACCGACATGACCAGCATCGAACCCTCATCTCAATCCCGGCTCCTCCGAACCCATATGCTCGAGAACATGGCAGAGGAGTCTCTGCGATAGCAGCTGAATGCTCTCCGCCGTACTGTGTCCTTCCGACCGACCTTCTCTCAAACCGCAACGAGGCCATCACCGCTCGTAGGGACCGGGAACTAAAAATCCCCCGAGATCCGTAGAAAGCGCCCAAGATGGCCTCCTCTCGCACGTAATAGCCAGTTTAAATAAGCCTGGCCCCGAACAGATGGTCAAGCATCAAAGAATCGGCGCGCGTGAGCCGCCTCCCGTAAAATACCGTCCAAAGAAGGTGTCTTCCGCCGCCAACCATCTCGCCGATGAGGCGGCAGGGCCTAATCTCCGTAGAACCCTCCTCGTGATCGTCGGCCAGATACGCAGCCAAGAGTCGCGAAAATATCTGGCCACCGGCACTCCACGATCATCAATACCGAACTAAGCTCACGCCACTCAGTGGATCCCCTGTGAGGTCATCGAGCGTAAACCGCAACACCACTGCGGGGTGAATGCCGCCCGAGTCGCGAAAGGTAATAGTGAATACTCCTCGACAACCTCACGGACTTTATCTAGGATCACCATGGACGCCGTAGTACGACTCGATGGAACTGGCCTCACATGGAGTCGCACATTCCCGAAATGGGGTTCTACGAACAACGGCCCGAATCCCGAGGCAGCGACAACCGATGGTGATGTAGTCGCTCCGCAGCTAGATGTGGACTGTGACGGCCGCGGGCCGAGGATGATGACTACTCGGGCCCGATGTGCAGGCCCCGCTGGAGGGCCTCGTCCCAACTCTCCCTTCCGAGGTATCGTGACGTGGGCACGGTCCCATCCGTGTCCTGATAGCGTTTAATCCCCCGAGGCCCGCCGTGCACGCCGTGGGATCACGCATGGCACCGAGTTTCCGGGATCGAGTCGTTCTCTCTCGTACTGAATCTCACTCAAATAACACGGACCCAATTCTCGAAAATGCGAACCATATCCGTAAATCGAAATAAAATACCGAAAAAGGGCTCGACTCCACTGTGAAATTAGCCGAGGCTCAGATTGCCGAATCGAGGCTCTCCGAGGCGGATCGAATCACCTCGCCATAACTCGACAACTAAGGCTCACTGGCCGCAAACAAACCACCGACAGCCGCAAGGCTCGCAAAGACCAAACGCCGAGAGGCAGGCATAAATACCAACCACTCGCAAGGCAAAAATGGCTCAGCCGGGCAAAGCAAAGACTCTACCAGGAACACCTGTGGCTCGCGGCACGCTGCGCGAGGCTCATGTGGCGCAATGAGGCTGAGGATCAAGTATTGTGCAAGGGCTAAGGTGCACTGTGGCTACAAAGAGGCAAAATAAACCGGTACCGCCGCGCAGGCGCAACCAAAGGGCAGGGCAAAGGACTCACTGCCAAGAAGTGGACGGGACTTAGGCTACTGAGAGGCTTCGCTAGTGGGAAGGGAAATATGAAGGATCAAGCCACAACCCTCCCCTTCTTATAGCCTAGTCAAGCAAATCAAGAGAGTCATTTCTTCATTTTTGCCATTTTAGCGAATTTTTTTAAAAGATGCTAGCACTCCCGCACTTCAAGAATTTTAGCTTAATATTGATAATATATAAAAATAAAAAAGATTATTATAAAAATTATTAGATGATACTATAATTAGAAATTTAATAAATTTACTACAATATATAAACAAAATTACAAAAAAAAACAAAACTGCCAATTTAGAAACTTTCTAAAATAACTCAAATTATCAAAATTAACTAAAAAGACAAAAAGCAAAATTGTTGAGCGCAATCCGGTTTTGGCTGCGGACGGTTGATTTCAAAATATTACTCGAGGAGGTCGGGGAAGGCCGTCTCTCGGCCCATGTGATAGCACAGGGTGACTCCATAGTGTTGGGTGCCCAAATGTTGATCTGCTCCTCACTGATGGCTTTTGAATTGAGCAATTGGCTTGCAGTTGGTGTTGATGGCAAGACCAATATCTCCTCATCTCCATGGCTTATTACTCCTTGCATTTCCTGTACACTGTGTTTTCCTGCACACTGATCAATTAGAAAGCGACTTCGCCGAGAAATTTGATTTTGGTTTCTAACAAATTTTGCTTGTTATTCAAATGGAAGATGTTAACTCCAAGTCATGTTACCAAAGGTTAGTTGCATGACTCCATTCAGGCAATTTATTATTGCATTAGTTTTGTGGCAGATAGTCTTCCTAAGATGATTGGAACATGATTGTGTTCACTTGTAATTGGCTACGATGTCAAGCACTACAAAATCTCTGGGTAGTAGAGATTTGTCTATTTTCTAAAGGACATCCTCAACTATCCTTAGGAGTTTTCAACGTCATCGGCTGATGATAGTGTGATGTTGGTAAGGTTTAGGGTTCCACCCTAAAACCTAGATGCTTGTATCTTGAATCACGACGTGCGGGTTCCTGCGGCTCCTAAATCCCGAGCAAGGACTTCCTATGCAATTCCACCAATATTAATTTGAAATTGTGGGAGATCCACGGATCCTTGTATTTGACGGGAGTATTATTTGCTTTGGATTATAGCTTTGCTTTGTTCGAGTAAATGCTTTCTTCTCAATGCCTGTCCTTCTTGATTGTACAAAGATCTTTCAAAATTTTGCATAAGCGAGGCACTTGTTTGATTATGTCAATAAAGGTATGTTAACGCTTCACTTGCCTTAAGACCTAAGATGCACCTTGTTGAGATGCCTTCTTCTTACACCTCTAAGTGCTTGTGGAAATGGAGGTGGTATAGAGTATTTCATTGAATCCTCCTTTAGGAGAATATGCTTTCGAGGTACAATTCTTCTCCTTGATTGGATTCTTCAACAGGCTTTGGCATAGGTTGATCAACCTCTTTTCCACTCCTCAGGGTAATTATAGCCTTAACTTCATCCATTCCCGAATTGTTGGATGACCCCACCTCATGAATTCCCTTGGGATTTGGGGAAGTGTTGTGATGGAAACCTCCCTTCTCTTGTACCTCTAGCAGCTTGTTGATCTTGGTGATTGAATGCGCAGATTATCAATTTTAAGTTGAGATTGCTCTCGAAGCCCGTATTCTCTTATTCGGTGTCTCTACGAGTGTCAATCCTTTGTGCCGAGTTGCACATTGATCCCTTTGTTCCTCAACAAAGTTGCCCACCACCTTACTCAAATTCAATATGGCTTGTTCCTTTGGAGAAAGAGGATGGTGGTTATTTGTGATTAATGAGAATTGCAATGAGGTTTGGCACACAGGGAGTGCGTCGACGGGGTTGGGTCTCAATGCAAGGTTAAATTGAGTTCTCAATTAGATTTGTAGGTATTACCATATGGAGCATTAGTTGTTGTGGCTTATGTTGCATCGATGTTTGCACATTTACGACATCAAATCCTTCCTTTGCGAGGGGCCATAGGACATGGTTCTCTTTTGGGTGTCGAGTTGGAAATTGGTGCAGAATTGGGCGTGTAGGATTTTTGATCCTTTGCATGCACCTCTTGGGTACATTTTGCAACTAGCTCCTCTACCTTTCTAACTTGAGGGTTGAAATCCTAGCTCTCATTTCTATTTCCTCTGGCAGTGCATACATCCCACCTCTTTGGTTAACTATGGGTCTCATCCTTTCCAATTCTCTAGGGTTAGGCTCATCCCAACCCTTAGAAGTTTCAGCCACGTAACTTAAAAATTCCATGGCTTCGTCAGGATGCTTGCCGAAGTCTCACTCCACACATGGTTTCCAAGGTTTGCCTCATGGTAGGAGACATACCACCATGAGGTTCACGAGCATCCAGTGTCAGGCAAGCGATGTGAATGAGGCAGCGATGGTTTCCATAAATCTCTCGACAACGGTAAAATCTCTCAGCGTCACGGTGCAAGGTATAAATTTGTCTTTTCAAATTATTGGTCTTATGAGCGAAGAACTTCTTCGGGGAATTCTGCTGCGACTCACCTTTGATTCCGAATGGTTCCTGGAGTACCGATGAGTTTAGCCAAATCTTGGCGCTGTCGGCTAGAATTCGATGGAAATGCTTCGGCTTGACCAAATCCATGTCCATCATACCTTCCTTGAAGGTAGTGCAAACCTCCTCAAAATCCTAATATGAGTGTATGGGTTTCATTTTCTCCATGATATACAGGGGTAAAGTGCAAATAAGGCCTCCTTTGCTACTTCTTCGATGTCCAGTATGATACGAGGATGGGGCCTTTAACTCTAGGAGGTGGATGTGATCCTCATGGTTCTATAAAGCATTTGGATTCATGGGGTTCGGTGACTCTGTTGTTCCTCGGTATGGGATCATGGTATCGGTGTAATACAACGACTTCAGCGGCAGGTCGAGGTTGTGTACTGATTCTATCTGTCCCCACTGATGTCTACATCCTTGGCACTTAAACTGTTACAAAATTATAGAGGCAAACAAAAGAACTAACAAAGCTTGCAAAAAGGTTAAGGTTAGCTAACAAAATTAAAACTAACTAAGCTGAAAAGCTGAAGCAGTGCAGTTCACGCTGAAGTCTTTGGCGGCGATTCTTTACTTGGTAGTGATGACAAAAGAGGTAAAAAGGTTACCTTAAGCGTGATGTTGATCACCAAGTACATGACTTTTACCATTAGTAGTTTGGCGCCATCCGACGCGGGCGCCATTTGATTAGTGCCCTTGATGGCTAAGCTAAAATCAACAAAATTTATATACCTAAGTTCCTCCTCTTGTGGTCGACTCTTCTGATCATGGTAGTCACAGGTCGAACACGGGGATGGGTTTTCATCCACAAAAATGATTTGCGTAAGTGCAAGAAGGTATAGGCTTTCTATTTGGACTCTTTGGATTTGCTTCAAAAGCAGGTGGAAGTAGGTTGAAAACTGAAATTGTAAAACTGAAAATAAAGAATGTGAAAAGTTAACTTTGAAGTTTAGGTCACTAACCCGAGTAAGAAGTTAGGGCAAACAAGTATCCTCGGGTTTTATCCTCGCGTTATGACATGCAACCTATAGTCAGGCATACTTAGGATCTATGTTAACTAGCAAACCTCACCCTTGAAATCCAACTCCTATTTGAGTCCAACACCATTAGCATGCATCTATGGCCCTTTCGTTTTTGAAACCCTAGCATTTAAATATCATTTCGAGGAGCTCGTAAAGACCACATCTAAGAACCCTGCGGTCGCCCCAAAATTAGTATGCAGCACAATGTCATAACGTAAAGTATTGGCACGAATCAATAACATTCAATGCTACTGACCCCTAATTTGAGAAGATGGGGTCATAAACACGATTACCTATGGCACCAGCCTCAAAAGGACAACATGCATATGCCCACCCACCAAGCTAGCTTCGCCCATACTTCAAGAGGAGGCTTAGCGACATCTCTTGAGTTATGCCGTCCTCGAGGTGTTTAGCAGCCAAGAAAGTAAGGGAGGAGAGAGAAGAGGAAAATAAAACCTAACTAAATATGTAGGGACTTTATTTACAAAAATGAAAACTTGCCAGGTCTTCTCTCCCCCAATTCTCTGTATTGATTACAAGAGGGAGGGGTTTATATAGGCCACCTCAATGCATGAAAATACCAAAAAAAGCCTACAAATTTGGCTAAGTTAAAGGGACAATAGAGTAATACACCATTTGGAGTCGGTTAGCATTAAATACAAAAAACATGACGGCGGTGAATTTGGCTAAAGGAGTGAAGAAATTTACGCTAGAGTAAGCGAAATCACCATGCATAAGCGAATAAAATTTCGCTAAGGCTTGGCAATTTAAGCTAGCTAGCGAAATTTCGCCTGGCATAAGTGAGAATTTTACGTGAATGCGAATCATGAAATTTAAAAGCTGAGCAGTGCCTAGCGAAACCACGGTGTGCAGCGAAATCCACAATTTCGCTGAACTTGCGAAATTTTAGCTAAACCTGCGAAATTTTCTCAATCCACGATTAGCAAAAATTTTTCGGGCTTAGAATTCTTAATTTCTTGGCGATTTTCAACTGCTGCCTCCTGTCTTCTCTTTGCATCATTTTTTCTTCACTTTGCCTTGATTTTTCATTCAGTTCTTGGTGGTTGATGGGTGACACTTGAGTTCGAACTTCATGATTAAGTGATACGTCTCTGGAGTATTGAACTCATGTGCAAAGCACACCATTCAAAAATAACCTCTAAACGGCATAAGTGATACTAAAAAGACTTGAACACTTCAATTGGCATTAATGACATGATTAGTGCACAAAAAGCACTCAAAACCTATCTAATATAGGGTTCAAAATTGCACTTTTTGGGCACTAATCAGTACTTAAGAAACAGTTTGGCTTGGTTTAACAAAAACCCTAGATGACACAACTCAGGTTCCGGTCAGATGTATCTCGGATTGTGCATGGCAGGGTTATGGGACATTATGACTAACTATATTGCCTGGTCGGCAATTGGGGGTTAGATATAGTATATATTTATATAGTGAGTCACCCTCTGCACATTCGAGGTATATAGATAGTTAGCGCGTTGACATAGTACATGGCGATGAGGTGTTGGTTCCGAGGTTCCATCACCGGGCATTTTGTTCGAGTTCCATTATGTTTATAGAGATCCACCGTGTTCACGGACCATATTAGATGGGTAGTGTTCGAGAGTTCCTCGATGCCGGGTTAGGGTTCAGGTGGCATCACGTCTAATTATTCGAGAAATGGTCCATAGTGGTTGGTACTTGATTTACAGGTTCCGAAGTTGATAATAACCTGATTGCAAGTCTATCTTTGAAAAGATGCTTGCACCTTTCAATTGATCAAATAGATCTTCTATTCTCGACAATGGATATTTATTTTTCACTGTTACTTAATTTATTTGTCGATAATCAATGCACATCCAAAGAGTGCCATATTTCTTTTTAACAAATAATATCGACGCACCCCAGGGTGATACACTAGGTCAGATGAAACCCTTGTCCAATAGCTCATGAAGTAGAGTCTTTGTAACGCCCCAAAAATACCCTAGAATTTTATAATAAAAATTATTATATATTTTGGGTATAAATTGAGCCAACTTGGGTATTTTCCAGGAATTGTTAAATGAATATCGAATAAATGATTATATGGCTAAGAGCCAAATGCAAATATTATCTCTTAATGAGATTAATTGGACCGGAGAATTTACCCAAAGAGTGCAAGGGCAAATTGAAATTTGTAAATTAAGGACCCTAAGGGGTCTAATGAAAATGGACTTAAATGCCAAGAAAATTAAATGAAAGGAAGGTAAATTGAAGTACTTAAAATAGAGAAATGAAATAATGAGAAAAGCCAAACAAGGCTTAAGGAGGAAAATGAGAACCTAAGGGTTAAAAATAGAATAAGCTTAAAATGCTAATGTGAGTTAAATGAAGTAATGGAATAGTTAAATGAGAAAAATGGGAAATGGAAGTAAGGAGTGAGCCAAACATGGCCTTAGGTTAACATGGGATTTAAAGACCAAAAGTGGTCTAAGGTGCTCATTTGAGCAAATCACGTTTTTGGGAGAGAAGAGAGGGGAGAGAAAGGAAAGAGCTAGGGCTTGGGAAAGATCGAGAGTTCTAGGTGGGATTCTTCCTCGCTATTACCTTCTAGAGATCAGCGACCTACAAGGAGATTTGAAGAGATTCAAGGTAAGAAAACAAAACATTAACTACATCTTTTGTGATTTTGATTTTGGGGGAAAAGCCCTAACTTAAGAAAAAGGGGTTTCATTGATTCTAAACCACTTTTGGAGTTGTGTTGGGTGGATTCCATGGTGGATTTTTGAAATGGGATGAATTGGAGGAGGTTTATTGAAAAAAAATGGGTGAGAATGGCGAAATGCCATTTTTCTGGCGAACCGCTAATTAGATACGGTACCAAAAGTTGGTACCGGTACCCGTGTGCGAGAAGAAGTGGTCTTGGTACCGCAGTGTCTGGTACCCGTTGGCGATATTGAATGGGTACGTCGAGTGAGTGCAGTGCCCAGGTGCTCTGCAACTATTTTTTGCATGCTATGCACTTTTAAGTCCCGTATTCGTACACTGATTGTTTAGGGACCCTAATAAATGACTAATGGGGGTATAAATAAGAATGAAACTAAGTGGCAATCTTGTACCTCATTTGTAACCGCCTCAGCGATATTCGTTTTAATATGATGATTATTTGTTGGCTTAAAAAAACTTTAAAATTGGAGAATTTGTATTTGACTGAATGCGGGTGAGAGCGATAACTGACCTAGGATGGTATCGAGACAAAGGGATCGATAATTTGGTTTGTTCACTGAACCTCTATCCTTACTACAAGTGTATTGATAGTTTACTATGTAAATGTGAAATGATTGTATGGAATATGCATACATCTCTTGAATGGTAACTTGAAATCGCATAATGTTTTGAAATAGAGAAATTGAGATGAATTATCAAATATTTGCTTGTGTGCATTTATTTGAATTGAAAATGATATTGTCATATTGTGACATAACGAATCGAAGTGAATTATTAATGACCCACTTGGCGGGATGCACCAATCGTCATCCGTCATGATGACGTATGGCATTTTTAAAGTGACTACTTGGCGGGACGCACCAATCGGCATCCGTCATGATGGTGAACCAAAATTGCTAAATGGGTAAGCACATTATCGAATGAAACACAAGACGAGATTCACTAAGCGGAATCCGTCGTGAAAATAAATTGAATAGTCAAGGTGACATAACAAACTTGACGAGTGAAAATGAGATTGTAAACCAAATACATCTTTATAAGTATATGCTTAAATCTCATATATTGAATTGTGAAGGAATTGTTGCATTGAAAATGCATGTTTGTAAATGAAAGTATGCACAAATGTATAAGCATATGTATTGTTTATGCATTGACCATTGAAATAGAGTAACAAGCATGATTGGATAAAGACATGTTGTAGTAGATAGAGAACTGTATAGAACCACTAAGTATGAAAATGCTTAGCGTGTAGTTTTTAACTATGCACAGTATCGAGTAAACAGGAACGAAAGGCAAGATCGAGAAGCGTAGAGTCATAGAGAAAGCGTGCGGTGTATAAGTATATACCTCGACATGAGCATACATCGCATTTTTGAACATTGATATTTTGTAATCAAACGAGTTAAACTCAGAAATATTGTTTTGTACTCCTTTTTAAAGGGGCATAAAATGTCTTAATGTAAATGTGTTTGTAAATGTTTATGGGCCTACCATTTGAAATGCTTCCGCGTAATTGAAGACTTTAAAATGAAGTAACATAAATAAAATGTTTTGATAAGATAAATGAAAACGGTCGGAGTCAACCGGGCTCCGGTTTGGATCCACCACTCGGGTCGGGCGAGGATTCGAGTTCACGACTGCACGAAAGAAAATTTAATAAAATGTAAATAAAAAGAATTAAACGAGCATCCTGGATCTGGTTCGGACTCGCCAATTGGGTTAAACTGGAGAAGGGGTGCTACAGTCTTCAACTCTTTTAGTTCAGTTGGAGCCATATGGTAGAGTGCCCTAGAAATTGGAGTCGTTCCATGTACCACTTCGATAGACAGATCTACTTATCTTTCAGGTGGTATTCCTGGTAATTCCTCGGGAAACACATTGATTAGTGCTCAAAAAGTGCTATTTTGAATCCTGTATATTGCAGATTTTGAGCACTTTTTGTGTACTATCGATGTATTAACGATTGGCACATTAGAGTCCGACTATACTACGATTGCATTTGTGGCTATTTTTGTAGTTTATAGATAATCAAGCCAAAATTATCAAGTCAATTCAAACACGAAAGAACCCGAGTTGAACTCATCGTTCTGGTCGGATCGAGAAGGAAGAGAAAGAGCAAAGTGGAAAAATGGAGCCTTTGCGGAAATTTGGTTAGGCTGAGAGCTTTGGCGGTACTTGAAATTTTCCGGCCTGCAAAATTCTCATATTTGCGAAATTCTGGCTGCCCAGACCTGTTGTCCATTTGACCCCCCGTTTGACTTCCTTTTTGTGATTTTTCCAATTTTGCCCTTCATATATTATGGGTATTGAGGGTATTTTTGTATTTTTGCTTATTTGAGCACTATATAAGCTTAAATCAAATCTTGTACAAATATTCTCATTTTTTTCGGAAATAAGAGACAGTTTCTGGGCGAGAGTTTTCCTACTGCTTTTCTTTTCCCTCATTTTCTCTCCCTTTCTTCCACTTTCTCGGCCGCCAAACACCCCTTGAGGATGACAACTCACAGGATGGTTGGCTAAACCTCCTCTCTCCTTGAAGAGGAGGGCTATTGGGCTACAGTTTTTGAGGTAAAACAATGGTTCCCTGTTTTAACATAACTTGATTATGATCATTTATGTTTCCATCTCTCGCTCCCAGGTTTAAATATCTTAAATATTACCTTGATTAACTTGTATTTGGCAAGCTTTAGGGCTCGATGGATGCTTATTGCTAGATCCTGAGATTCGTGGTTACCTCCTATTGAATTCTTGTGGGAGTAGATTTAGGGGATGTTTTCTTGCCAAGAACATTTATGTCCCATAAATGCTATATTTCAAAAATTTTTAGGGTTCAGTTTTATAGCCAAATGAAGATTCGGTTCGGGAAATGACTATAAGTCATCCTCCCCAACGCGAGGAAAAGGACCCGAGAACCTCTCATTTACCTTAGGATCTCAAATCTAGTAGCCCAATGCTTAAAGGAGTTCTTTTTATATTTTATTTCATTTTATTTTCAGTTTCCGAACATTATAACCCCCTATTTTTACCAAACCTTAAAATCCAAATTAAATTCACCAATTAGAACTGCAAGTCATTTGTGCGAAGAAAGCGTGCTGTGTTCGTACTTAGAGAATCGCTATCTGCGATAAACTGAGCTACGTGATGGAGGAATTAGGTTTATAAATTTTGTTGATTCTGGCATACCTACTGTGACACGAATCAAATGGCGCCGTTGTCGGGGATGGTGCCTTAGTGCATTTGATGAGTAGTTGAACACTTGTGATCATCACAAGTTCTGGTGAATTTTCCATTTTCGGTCTTTTTAGTGTTTTATTGTCAGTTTTTTTTTTTTAGTTTCTTTTCACTATAAAAAAAAAAAAAAAAGTTGGATTGTTTCCTTGTTGTTTGGTGTTGCCCTGTTTTTTTCAACAGGGGTGCATGTTATAGTGGGTTAGAAACTCAGAAGGCAGATTGGTGAGAATCAGTATTCCACAGGAAGAAGAACAATAGAGCCAGCAGGGAGTGGAGAGGAACCCTAATGCATATAAGTCCATGAGGGATTACAGACACCCTCCATGGGTGAGTGCACCCTCTACGGTGCCTCCCAACTAATGCACATATGGCATTACTTACAACCCCTAGTTGGAGACCACCCAATTTCTCATGAGTCAAGACCTCCGCAGTATAATTTCACAGCACATCCACGGTATCCTTCAACACCGACCACCACAACAGCTTCTGATTAACTTCTTCAGTTAAGTAAGCAATACTGAGCTTGAGCAAATTGGTGGGTACTTTTATAGAGGAGCAGAAAGTGGTGAATGTCCAAACATATCAAAGAATTGATACTATGGAGAGCTCTCTGAACCAAAAATTGAATGGGCTTCAAAGTAAGCTTGATCAGAAAATTGACATCCTGTAATATTCAATTCCAGAGTTCTACACCCAATCGGCTATGATCATCAAGAGGAAGAATGCGGAGGAAGAGTGCACGATTGACACTAATGCTGGGTGAGCAGGGCTTAGCTGCGAAGCAGGGAGGAGTGAAGAGGAACCGCGAAGCTCTTGAGGGCTGGGATGCCCCCTGATTATGTGTTGTCTATGGACCATGGAGGAAGCGGAAATCCTCCTTGATTAGTGAGGAAGGTAGTGGAAAGGAAGCGGGGAAGAGCCCCCGAATGCCTTGAAGCTACGATAGCCCATTTGCCTTGTCTAACCCGGTACACATCCACGCCTATACTGCGGCACATTCGACATACGAAACACCTATTGCTAAGGCCATCCACGTCATTGCATGCGATACATTAGAGAATTAATGGCTGTGTTTCAAGCGTTGGCCACTATCAAAGACATTGGCGGTACTCATCTTTGCATGGCGGTGGATGGTTTGGGTCTTGGTTGAATTTGGAGCACACTGAACCTCGGCAATTCCACTAGCTCCACCGGTTCAACTGACCTCCCGAAGCGGCGGTTTTGAGAGAGGGGGAGTGCGGCTCAGTCTCCCAGCTTTGTTTTGATTTTTCCTATTTTATTTTATTTTATTTTATTCCTATTTTGATTTATTTAATTTTCTTTTCAGATTTTCTCTAATTTTAAGTTAATTTTTGTTCTAGCCTATTTTTATGTTTGCATTTTTAAAAAATTTTCTGTGTTTATTTTGGGTTTGTGTCAGAAGAAATTTTTGAAGTAAAGCAAGATCTTGGGAGCTGAGCAAAAACCCAACAATTTTCACAAGGGTTGCGAAAGTAATTTTGCAACACCATCAAAGCCTGTGTGCGAGGCCCTTAACACCTGTAAACTACATAAATGGAGCAAACCGCCAAAAAGACAAAACGAGTGATGTTGGAAAAAAAAAAAACCTTTTCTTATATATATATATATATATATATATATATATCTTATATATATATATATATATATATATATATATATATATATATATATATATATATAATTAAAAAATTGTTTTTGAAAAATAAAATAAAATCTCGCAATGTATGATTGCGAATTTTCCCTTGACTAAATTTTCCTTGACCCCTTAATTTGTAGTCCCATTTTGTTTGGCCATAACTTTCATCCAGAACTCTGTTTTGGTCAATTTTGAACATTGGAAATATTAGAAGTGTAGAATCCAAATATAGCCAGAAATAATACTTTTGAAATTATGGTGATTGTAATTTTAAATTCTCAATTATTTAACTTTTTCCTCTATTTTCTTCTTCAACTTGTTCATTTAGTAGTAAATGATAAGGTTTCGATTGGAAAGCTTTTCAAGTCTCTATCCAAAAATGGGTACATATCATCAAGGAGGTATCACTTCCTTCTCTAACTTTCCAATCCGAGCTCCATTACAGATAATGTGAAATTTTGTTAGGGGGAGAGTTAGCGAAGGAAGTGGCTTTTACATTTATGCTTTTGTTACTATTTTGAGCAAGCCCATTTTGTGTTGTTTAGTGGCTTGCTATTTGTCTTGTTTGTGAAGCTGTTAGTTGTTTTTGAAAAGTTGAATATATAGCCATTTATTTTTATATACATACTATAAACTTAAAAGCCCCAGGTTACTAAAATTGCACCCCATTTTTTTTGTGTTTTGCCTAGCCTGCAGTTTGAAAAATTGAAACTTTGTCCAATTATTTTGATGTTAGATTGGTTTCATGCATAATTGAGTGGATGATCAGTTGAATTCTAGTCGCTTTCAACCTTTTTCTTCCACCTCTAGCTAACACATTAACACATCGGGTTTCAGTGATAATTGAAAAGCGCCTAGCCTCTAATTCTTACAGCTTTAGCCTAGTTTCATTAACTACCTTTAATGGAGTTAAGGACCCCCATAGAAAGAAGGCCAATAAGTCTTCCAAAATAAAAATATGAGAAAAAGAAAAACAAAATCAAAAAGAAGAAAAATTGCAATGCTGCCTTGAAACGAAACGCAGTCGAAATTTATGTGTGAAAGTATTTAAACTGGTGCCTAAGCCGGTTGGAGCCACATTTAGTGCTCATTACATGGGTGGATGGGTGAGGTTTAGCAAGTTGTAGGAGTTGGATTCTTGAAATCATTCAGAGTCCGGGGTGAAACTTGAAGAGTTTATGGTTGAAAGATCCTTATGACTTGATGCCCTAAGCCTTAATTGGTTGGGAGTCATCGGTGTATCCCCTTTACATGGACTTTGGTGAGGTCAATTCCTTAGCATTGCACCCCTACAACACAAAAAGAATTGTGGAATAAGAGTGTGTCCTTATCTATTTGGGCCGGTTAGTGTACTAGGTTGTGGAAAAAGCTTGGTTGGGGGGAGAGTGCAGTATGGTAGTTTATTGCTAAGAACTGATCATATAAACACTTAGGTTTTTGTGGAAGTTCTTGGTTGATTCACCAAGTTGGAAGCTCTTTTGACACTTAATTATGTATGGCACTCATTCTCTCGAGATGGTTGATTGGGCAAGAGTTTGGTGATTCTTACTAAGGGTTAGGCATTACTCAGTCACTTTTTTTTTGAAAATTCCATTTTAGTGAATATAATTTTGCTATTGTTTTGTTTGCTCTCTCTTTCTTTCTTTCATTGCCTAGGGACTAGCAATGTGTTCGGTTTGGGGGAGTGATTAGTGCTCAAAAAGTACTATTTTGAACCACGTTTATTAGGAGTTTGAGCACTTTTGTGTACTGTCGGCGTAATTAACCCGATTGGCACATTAAGGTCGGTATACTCTTGATCGCATTTTGTGGCTATTTTTTGTAGTTTTGCAGATGATCCAAGCCAAAGTGTCGAGAGTCGATTCAAACCTGAAGAGCCGAGTTGAATTCATCGTTGTGGAATCCCGGATCTAGAAGGAAGAAGAGCAAAAGTGGAAAAATGAACCTTCACGAGAAAATTTGGTAGGTTGTTGTCCATTTGACCCCCCATTTGACTTCCTTTGTGATATTTCCAATTTTGCCCTTCATATATTATGGGTATTGAGGGTATTTTTGTATTTTTGCTTATTTGAGCACTATATAAGCTCAAATCAAATCTTGTACAAATATTCTCATTTTTTATTGGAAATAAGAGACAGTTTATAGGCGGGAGTTTTCACTTTCTTTTCCCTCTGCTCTCCCTTTCTTCTACTTTTAAGAGTGTAAACACCCTTGAGTGACAATTCGAATGGTTGGCTAAACCCCTGATTAGTGCCCAAAGTGCTATTTTGAACCCTATTTATTATAGGTTTTGAGTGCTTTTGTGTACTAATCATGCTAATTAACGAATTTGCTACGTTAAGGTCCTACTATTTTAATGATAGCATTTTGTGGCAAATTTTAGTTTTGACTAATTATGCCAAAATTGTTGAATTGATCCAAGCACGAAGAATTCAAGTCAAACTCGGCATTGAGATCCAAAGATCGGAAAGGAAAGAAAGAGCAAAATGTGAAGAAAAACACCCTTTACTTGAGAAAGCTTCTCCTGCGAAACGCATTCCCGGCTCAACCTTTGTTCCTCACTGCTATAGTTCTGCTTTTCCACGCTACCCTGTTTGCTTTTGCTTTTGGTTTTTTTCCATTTACCTGCCAATAACCTTCCGATTTTGGTTTTTTGCTTACTTCCCTTACGAGCATCTATAAGTCTCACAGTTTGTACAAATCAAAAGATAGACTTTACTTGGATCTAGAGAGAGCGGGAGAGCGGTTCCCATGGCTTCTTCCCTTTTCTTTCCTTTTCCTTTTCCCATTTTCTCGATGCCAAACCTCTCTGAGGATGGCCAGCTCGGAGGATGTTCGCTTAGACCTCTTCCTCCTTGAAGAAGGGCCGGTGTTGGCTAGGGTGTGGAGGTAACTCACGGTTCCTGTTTTTTAACATACGTATTTATAGTTGTTTGTGTTCTGCTTCTCACTTAGGTTAAAATCTCTTAAGCATGCTCTCTTTAATGTGTATTTGGTTGGGTTCAATGGATACTTTTACTAGATCCATTGAGGCTCAGTTAGTTGTCTCCTGCTAGTTATCGTGGAGTAGGGTTTTTGAAATGTGTTTTTCCTTTGTTGGAACATTTATGCCCATTTAAAATGCTATGTTTCAAAGGAAAATCATAGGGTTTAGTTTTAAGCTAAATGAAGATCGGTTCGGGGAAATGACTATATGTCATCCTCCTGTGAGGAAAAAAATGCCAGGGACATGTTGGTTACCTTAGAACCTAAACCCGATGGCCCGAGACTTGAGAGTTCCTATTTTATTTTACTTTATTTAAATTTCAGTTTATGACCACCTGACCTATTTTACCCAGGCCCCAAAATCAAATTTAATTCACGGAGTTTGATTTCCTTTCCAGTCGTTTATGCGAAGAAAACCCGTGCGTGTTGACCCTAGACCCTTTATCTTTGGTAGCCCGACTACGGCGATGGGAGGCTTTAGGATATAAATTTTGTTGATTCGCTCGACCTGCGTAGTACGAATCAAATGGCGCCGTTCTTAGGGGATGGTGCCTGGTGCGAACTGACTGACTATTGGAACGCCTTGATCCTCATCCTGAAGTCTTGGTGAATGCTTTTATATTCCTAACGTCATTTTCTTTTAGTTTTAAAAATAAAATAAAAAAATTCCTGTAGAATTTATTTTTGGTGTTGTCTTGTGTGTGACTCTGCGAGTTGAACTTCGGTGGGTTAAAAATTACGAGAAGGCAAGCAGGTTCGATCTGAGTTCGGTGGGAAAATTGAAAATGGAACCCCCACATGAAAACCCCGATACGATCGGGAGGAGTAACTAGAGCTTACATGACAATGAGGATTATGAACCTTCCATGGCGAGTGGCAACAACCTGTGAGAAAGAAATCAAATACTAGGTCTATGAGAGAATATAGAGACGATGGATGGGTACACCCTCTACGAGTGTTACCCAACTTTTACCTCCTTCACATCACAACCATATCTTGGTCTCGACCTCGACCACCACAGCCAATCCCCCGATTGGTAACAATTCTAGACCTTCACCAAAAAATGGTGGGTGATGTTTGTGGTAGAACAAAGGTCAATGCCGATTGGTGAAAAAAATTCATACTGAGGAGAATTCCACGGTTAAGATTAGATGGGAATTTGAACAATGATTTGAGCATGAATGGACAGCACAAATTCCATTGAAGACTGGTGATCGTGGCAATGTATCGCGGAGGGGATTGTCAAAGTGACATAATGGCAGAGGAGCCGTGTGAACAACAGCCACACCAGGAGCTTATAGAGGATTTTATTGAATTATCTGAAGGATTGGATGAATCCTCAGATATGTGTGATGTTGTTTTTCAAGGGAAGACAAGAAATCATTTCCTTGGTGAGGAGGGCGGTAAAGCAACGTGGAAGTGCCAAAAGAATGTCATTCAACCGACCCCATAGATTTGGACACGGTGCCCGAGGCACCAAATACCTTTGCCCATTAGCCGCCGGTGTACGTATATATTCTACCTTCACGCACCCTGACCAACACGCGGCAAACTCAAAACCTGCGGCTCAAGCTAAGTCGACCCACTACATGTAAATGCGAGAACTTCAAAGAGCTAGTGGCCATTGCTCGAATTTTCTTCACGATAAAAATGGCCGGTACTCACATCGCGTAGCCTGATGGTTGGTTGGTGCCGTCGGGTTGGAGCACACGAACCTCGGCATTTCAGCTCTCCCCACTTTGTTTTAATTTTTTCTTGTCTTTATCTTGTTTTATAGTATTTTATTTTGATTTCGTTAATTTTTCTTCTTAGGTTTTATCTAAATTTTAGTTAATTTATGTTTTTAGATTCATTTTTACTCTTCTGCAATTTTTCTTAATTTTTCTTGCATTAATTTTTGCAGTTTTAGTGAAATTTTGGAGCTTATTGAAGAAATTGGAAAGCAGAAATGAAGACAAAGATTTTCGCAACTATAGCGAAAATTTCGCAATTCTAATGGCTCTTGAAATTTTCGCTATAAGATATTAAAGTACATTATGCGAAATTGTGCTTTGCTTGAAAATCTGTGAAACGAAAATGAAAAATTTAAGCTAGGCAGATGCCCTAGTGAAATGGATCGGCTATAAGCGAAATTGCTAGCGAAAATCATGATCTTCAGCTCTGAAGACAAAACAGTGCACATTATTTCCAATTTGTTTTTCTTTATTTTATATTTTATTAAAAAAAAAAAACGTTGTTTCTCTTTATATATTATTTTATTTCAAAAAAAATTTTATTTATTTTATTTTATTTTTATATATATTATTTTTATTTCAAAAAAAAATTGTTATTTTATTTTATTTTTATATATATTACTTTCTATTTCAAAAAAAAAAAAATTTATTATTATTTTATTTTATATATATATATATATATATTAAAAAAATTTGTCTTAAAAAAAAAAAAAACGTTTTTAATATATAAAAAAAAAAGTTTTTATTTTTATTTTATTTTATTTATTATTTATTTTGTTTGAAAAAAAATCAAAATCAAAATTTTAAACTTTTAGAACATGAAATTTTCATATTTAGCGAATTTATTTGGTTAGCGAGGTACCATTATGGAGCCTTTAGCATAAATTTTGTTTATTTCACTAACTTCGTCAGAGCTCAGTTTTAAAGCGTTCTTGGTATGGATTGGAAAGCTTAGAGTGTAGAATCCAAATATGACCAGAAGAACATTTTGACACTTTTATGAAAGTGTAATTTTAGAAATGATTCAATTGGTCACTTTCCTCTTTTCTTCTCCTCTTGTTTATTTGAAGCCAGCGAATTGAATAAGGTGTCGATGGAAAGCATGATTTCCTATCCAGCAATGATCACATCTCATCATGGAGGTAACACTTCCTTCTCTAATTTTCCCGTTCCGAGCCCCATTTGGGACAGAGATGTTTGGGTTGGGGAGAGTTAGCAAGGAAGTGGATTTTGTATTTATGTTTTTTACATTTATCATTTGTTCAAGCCCATTTGTGATGTTTAGTGGCTTGTTGGGTTCCCTTTCATAAGGCTGTTATATTCGCGACACTTTCAAATACGGACCCATTTTGTAATCAAATTTTTATGGTTTTACTGTCTGTGGTTTGAAAAATTGAAACATGTATTCTATTGATGTTAGATTGGTTCCATCTTAGTTGATTGAATGATTAGTTGGAATTTCTTATTGATTTCGACCTTTTCTTCCACCTTTAGCTAACCACACACAAAGCACATTAGATTTCATTGATGAGTGAAAAAGCGTACCCTCCTTTCACTTTGCATAACTACCCTAGTTTCATTGACCACCTTTAATAGGTTAGGACCCACATTGGAAAAAGAAAAAGAAGAAAAACGAGAAAAAGAAAAGAAATGAAAAGAAAAAGAAAAAGAAAAAGAATAAAAAAATTGCAATGCTTCGCCTTGAAACCGACACGGTCAGAGGTATATGGCCAGCCTTTAAGCCGTGCCACTAAACCTTCACTTTGGTTGAGTCACCGACTTAGTGTCGCTACATGGGTGGATGGTGGAGTTTAGCAAGTTGTAGGTCTTGGAGTCTCAAAATCATTACAAAGTCAGGAATTGAAACTGAAGAGTTTGTGGTTGAAAGATCCTTATGACTTGGTGCCTAAACCTTAATTAAGTTGGGTCATCGGTGAATCACGTACATGGACTTTGGTGGTGATTCCTCAACATTGCACCCTAGCAAAAAGAATTGTGGAATAGAGGTGGGTCCTGATCTATTTAGGTTGGTTAGCATGCTAGGTCGTGGTTGTATTTAGGTTGGGGGAAGTGGAGTTTGTGAGTTTATTGTTGCGAGCTAATCAAATAAACACTTAGATTTTGGTGGAGGTTTCGGTTAGGTCATCGAGAAGGAGCTCTTTTGACACTCAATTTTATTATGGCATTTATTCTCATGGTAGTTATTGGACACGGCTTTGATGATTTTCCACCGGGTTAGGCATTGTTACCATTCACAACCTTTTTGAAATATAATTTTTTGAACATTATTTTGTTATGATTGTATGCTCTTTCTTTCTTTCTTTCTTTCATTGCTAAGGACTAGTAATGTGTAGGTTGAGGGGTGAATTAGTTGCCCAAAAATTGCTATTTTGAACCCTATTTATTACTATAGGTTTTGATTAACTTTGTGTACTAATCATCTTCAGTCCTTGGTACACGTGGGTCCTACTATTTTAATGATCGCATATTGTGGCAAATTTTGCGGGTTTTGCGAGTAATTGTACCAAAATTGTTAGTCGATCCAAGCCACTTGAAATTCAAGTCAAACTCAACATTGCGGATCAAAGATCGGAAAGGAAAGAAAGAGAAAAATGTGAAAGAAAACACCCGGCTACTGAGGAAAGCTTCTCTGCGACCTTTGTTCGACTCGACCGTGTTATCACTACAGTTCTGCTTTCCGCCTTCTGTTTGCTTTTTGCTTTTGGTTTTTCCATTTACCTGTAATAACCAGATTTTGGTTTTTTGTAACTTCCCTTACAACGAGCATCTATATAAGTCTCGGTTGTGCAAATCAAAAGATAGACTTGACTTCGGATATAGAAGCGGAAGCGATTTCCAGCGACTCTTTCCCTTTTCTTTCCTTTTCTTTCATTTTCTCAGTGCCAGCCTCCTGCGAGGATGACAACTCGGAGGATGTTCGGCTAGACCTCTTCCTCCTTGAAGGGCAATTTGGTAGCTAGGAGTGTGGAGGTAACTCACGGTTCCCTGTTTTTTTTGCGCACGTATTTATGGTTGTTTGTGTTCCCTCTGCTTCTCACTTGGGTTAAAATCTCTTAAACATGCTCTCTTTAATGTTGGCAAGCTTTTTGGGTTCAATGGATATTTTCACTAGATCCATTGAGGCTCGGTTAGTTGTCTCCTTAGTTATCGTGGAGTAGGGTTTTTGAGATGTGTTTTCACTGTTAGGAACATTTATGCCCATTTAAAATGCTATGTTTCAAAAGGGAAAATCATAGGGTTTAGTTTTTAAAGCTAAATGAAGATCCGGTTCGGGAAATGACTATATGTCATCCTCCCAGAGCGAGGAAAAAAAAAAAATACCGGGGACATGTTGGTTACCTTAGAACCTAAACCGGTGGCCGGACTTCAAGGAGTTCTATTTTACATTTTACTTTATTTAAATTTCGGTTGCAAACCACCTGACCTGTTTTACCCAAAATCAAATTTAATTCACCGGTTTGATTTCCTCAAATCATTTATGCAGAAGAAAACCCATCCTGTGTTCGGCCCTAGACCACTATCTTTGCGGTAGCTTGACTACGGCGGTAGGGCTAGGATATAAATTTTGTTGATTCCGCTCAACCTACTGTGGCACGAATCACCTCCTTTATCCTTGAAGAGGAGGGCTACTGGGCTACAGTTTTTGAGGTAAAATGATGGTTCCTTTTTTAACGCAAGCAGTTATGATCATTTATGTTTCCATCTCTCACTCTAGGTTTAAATCTCTTAAATGTACCTTGATTAACCTGTATTTGGAAAGCTTTTAGGGTTCAGTGGATGCTTTATTGCTGATCCCCTTTGAAATTCTATTAGTTTAGCTTCTATTAGTTATTGTAAGGTAGATTTAGGGGATGTTTTACTACTTGGGAACATTTTATGTCCTATAAATGCTATATTTGAAAATTTTAGGGTTTAGTTTTATGTAGTAGTCCGGTTCGAAATGACTATAGGTCATCCTCCCGTCACGAGGGAAAAGGACGAGAACCTCATTTACCTTAGGATCTCAAACCCAGTAGCCCAATGCTTAAAGGAGTTCTTTTTATATTTTATTTCATTTTATTTTCAGTTTCCAAACATTACAACCCCATGTTTTTACCAAACCTTAAAATCCAAATTAAATTCACCAATTAGAACTTAACTGCAAGTCATTTGTGCGAAGAAAACTATCCACATGTTCGACCTAGAGCGTATCTTTGCGGTGGCGCTAGAGACACAACGGTGAAGGTGGGTTTATAAATTTTATTGATTGAGCATACTCTTTGCTGACACGAATCACACATCAAGGAATTCCTTGACCATAGTAATCTTTTCTAAATTCACTTGTTCCCTTTTTGTGTCAAGTACCAAAAGCTAAAGGCCTGACCTTTCTAAGAAAATGCTCCGGGCTTGCATAAATTTGAAATTACATTTGACCACGACCTCGAATCGGATACCATGTCTTTATTACCTTTGACATGTGGCTGTTTATATCTTGTTTTTCTTATCACAATCAACTACAAGTCCATGTTTAGATCTTGATCATTGAAAATCAAATCAAATTCATGGAAGGGTAAAGCAATTAGACCCATTGAGAACTCTTTATCATGAACTATTAGGGGACAATTCTTATACACTTGGTTGACTCTTCATACTTGGGGACTAGTAACAAGCATGTCATATGCTAAAGGCTCTACCGATGGCAGTTTATCACTCAATTGTTCAATGCGTATAGGAAAGTGTAGAGCCAGGATCTATCAAAGCATGCATTTCTATATTAGAAAGGGTGAAATTACCCACAATCACCCCTGGTGAATCCTAATCTTCACGAGCTCTTATAGAATAAGCTCGGGCTGGAGCTATAGGTGTAAGACGGTCCACGGTGCGACACTATGCCTCCCGTCTCCCATGCTAAAATGGGCCACCTCATTTTGCGATCCCAGAATCGAGGTGGTGCAATAGATCTCCCTCTACCACTTCCTTGCATACTTCTACTATCCCCTGACTCTCTAGGACAATTCACTATAAAATGATCTATGCTTCCACACCTGAAGCATCCTCTTGTCAATAATTTGCAAACACCCAAATGCCGTCTATGGAAATGAGGGCACTCTAGGGCTTCTTCTTGTCTTGCTGACATGCCTCTTCCAGTACTAGATACCACTGTACTACCTTGTCTTCTTCCCCTTATGGTAGAACCTTGCATTGACTAGGTTTGAGACTCTCTACCTCTTTTACCTGAGGAGGAAGAAGCTCCTCTTGATAACTTCCTCTTCTGAAACCTTTCTCTGCTTCTTGACTCAGATTTCTCTACTTTCTTCGCGACACACCAAGCGATAGAATTCACCTATTGGAGACGATGCAGTGCCAAATACCTTTTTATGGACTCATTTAGTTCATCCTTAAATTACCTATTCCGAAATGCTTTGGTGAGGGGCCCGATTTAGGCGTGTGTGCTTACTTTCGGCTAAATTCTTTCTCATGAGCTAACCACGAATAAGTTCCTTTGCTTGATTCGGGAGCTGCTTCATTTAGTTTCCACAATACATATCGAACATATTTGTACGAAATCTTGGACGAAAAATTCCCATGATATGGGATTTGGAAGTCTCGGACTCCTTAACTTTTCTTCCACCAATCATAAGCCTTTGCCTTGCAATGATAAATTGCACAGATTGGCTCTTTGATCGGGAGGACATCTCACCTCCTCCAATAACCTTTGCATCTTTTTTAACCAAAATTCAGCTTTATCACACTCATCCATGTTTGACCCATGGAATTCCTCAGTCCCATGTCTCCTTATCATGTTTATCGGGGCTTTAGAAGCTGTCAATCTTTCCAATACGCGAACCATGTCCTGAGATATTTTTAACAAAGCTTCATTTGGCTCTACGGGAGCATGACTTTCGCCCGGCCAGTTGGTAACCCTGTTCTCTTGGGTTAACACTCTCATTACTTCTTAATTTAATTAGAAAAGTGTCCATTCATACAAAACACAAGACACAAGGACATCCGCATTTGGGCCAACATATTACTAGACACATGCTTTCTATCCTATACTGCATGCAGGCGCCTAAACCTTGGCTCCTAGCCACTTCAAATGTCGCTGACCTCGCCCACAATTTGAAGAGGGGAGCATTAACTAAGGCAGGACTCATTTTCCTGAGTTATTGACATTAGTGGGCCCATTTCAAAGTATAACTAAATGTATCATAATATAACTTTAACTTAATCCATGAGGAAATAAAAACTTTTAACACTATCGCCATAATGGTATTCATAATGTCTTGTACAAATATCGAGTCCATTGACATATAATCTGGGATCTTAAATGGAAAATTTTATGTACATATTCAAATCGGAAGTGGCGACCTATGGATCATTGACTCCTGTGCTATCATTGGCCCTCGCGTGTGATGTCTGGTACGGGATGTCCTCTTCAATACCTACCGCAGTTGAAGTACGTGCTAAACATCAACAGTGGGAAACATATAACATATATGACCACTTATAGTGGTCCTCGATGACAATATACAATTAGCCTATTCTGTTGCACATTAGCTGTTCATATATTCAACTACTTGTACATTGTGTCATTTATTAGAGTTCTCACGTTCATTCTTCATAATACATAGTACTTTTTATTTTACTATAGCTCTATCACATTTTTCAATTCTAATCATTGTTTTCATGTTACATGGTTCTTTTAACCATTTCAATCATTTTATCTCATCTTGTGTCTTGCCTGCATATTCTAAGAAGTGGATACGGGTATAAAGCGTATGTACCTAAAGGTGCTTATCATTGTATGAGCAATTGATGCTATGCGTGACCCCGAGCAGGGCCCAGCTGTAATGATCCCAAGCGGGACGTTGTAATGACCCAAACGTGGCCAACTATATCATGTAATCCTAATCGGCATGCTACCTATCCATCTGCCCAGGGACATATCACGAACTGATCAATCTTATTACATTTTTATTCGTGTTCAAATATGCATCTCATAAACATGGATAATGTCGTACATGTATTCACATGAGACACTTTGGACAATATTCCTTTATACATATACTATAAGCGTTACTTTTATCCTCTTTGTATGATCATGTTCTCAGTATTGCTCGTATTTCTGTTCATGTAATCATAGTTCATATAGTAATTACTTTTATAATTATTTTACAATTTCATTTATTCACTTCAATCTTTTTATACCAAAATATTTCCTACAAATATAGCTCAATTTAGACGGAAATTTGGTCTTATCCAGAAATAAGTGTATTCAAATTGAGCTCAATCTTTTATAAGTGTATTTCTATTCCTTTACAAGACCAAATTTGGTCTTATCTCTTATTCTTTCATAAGGTCATGTTTAGCTTGTCATTTTTGTTAAGTTTTCCATTTTTTTTCATTAAAGTCCTTCCTTTCTCTTTCATTTACACTTCTACTTATCAAATATTCTACGATGGCATATAAACTTATTCTCTTATGGCCCTTGAGTCCTTAATGTGACATTTTACTATTTTACACTTGACTTTTGTATTAATTCTGACTTTATCATTTTTCGTTCTTAGTAATATAAATTCCGTAAAAATACAATTTTAACTTATATTATACCCTAAACATGTTATAAAACTGCCAGGGTATATTTTAGGGTGTTACAAAAATTCTATCATATTTTCTCATGAAAGTGTTATCCAAGGTGACTCTTGCCTAATTTAATCATAAGCCTCTATCAAGGTGAAATAATCTACCAACTAATACTAGGTTTCTTGCTTCTCATCTCAACCCCAAGCATTAGAGATGCTTTAAGACATAAGAATCTCACAAGCCTCCTAATTACCGTTAATATCTCTATTACCCTGCTAATTAGGTTGATTCATCTATGTTTAATTCCTTATTCACTTCTTAGATCTCACAAGGAACCACTCACCATATTGAGATTGATTAGAAATCAATATGTAAACAACAACCAAACATGAATCAATAGATAGTCAGTTACAAAGAGACAATAGAAATAGAAAAATCAACAATTAGATATCGTATTCATGTTCATAATACAACCAAAACCCTAGACTATAAATTTAGAACATAATAGAGGTCTAGTACATCACAAATTTAGGATAAAACATGAGAAAAAGGGAAGAAGAAACTTTAATGATGGAAAATGATATGAGTCCTCGGTAGTTTTCCTCCAAATCCCAAATTCTTCTTCCAATCTTGAAGAACAACTACCAAGCCTCCTCTCTGGTTCCAAAGTGTTGCTTGTTGCCCTAATCATTGGTAAATAAGAGTATTTATATGCCTGGGAACATGGGCCAATGGTGGGCTAATAATGAGAAGATTTATGGTCCAGCCCGTCGACCTTCGTCGCGATGAGGGCCTCTTCGTTGCGACGAGCTCACGTATCACTTATCAGCATTTCTTCTCTTCGTCGTGATGTGGGTGTCTTCGTCATGACATACCAGAGGCTATGCATCTTTTTCCCTCTTGACCTTCATCGTGACGAAGGTAATGCTTGTCGCAATGTGCTATTAGATGTCTTCTTTCTGGATCCTTTCTTTGTCATGGCGAGTTTGCTTCCTTTATTGCTGACGAGCGAAGTACGCAGCATTCAACATCTTCTTCTTTTCTTCAATATTTTCATCACTTTGCTTGGTTTTCATTCAAAAACACAAGAAAATAGAGTTAAAGCATTCTTTAGAGATATTGGTGTGAATCTAGTGTTAAAGTTGTATAAAACAAATGAAAAGTATGCTAGAAATGCTAACAAGATTCATACCTATCAACAGGTTGTTTACTATTTGAGTAGGGTCCTAAATTTAGCATAAACAAGGTATACACCCATTGAGAAGTTGTGTTTGGCTCTATACTTTGCATGTACGAAATTGAGACATTACTTGATCAAGTCTCAAGTGTATGTGGTCTCCCAAACCCCCTTGATCAAATACATGCTAAGCTGACCCTTAATCACTTGACGAATCGGGAAATGGTCCCTTGCTTTGTCAAAGTTCACCTTGGTATATTTTCCACATAAATCAGTAAAGGGGCAAGCTTTAGCTAACTTTTTGGCTGATCATCCTTCATTAGAAATCAAACAAGAAAAATATGTGGAATTAGGGATATATGAAGTAGAAAAGGGGGCCTTGGGTTCTTAAGTTTGATGGCTCTAGCATAGAGAATTCCTTAGGAGGTGGGATAGTAATCATCTCACCAAAAGGGATAAAGACTACCCTATCTTTTAACTTGGTCTTCAAGTGCACCAACAATCAAGCTGAATATGAAGCATTAGTGATCGGTTTGAAGATCTTGTTGGAACTTGGAGCACAAGAGGTACATATCATTGGGGACTCCAAATTAGTGCTTCGGTAGCTAACAGGGGAATATAAATGCAACAACTTATTGCTAGCTCCTTATTATACTGCTTCTATTTAATTGTTAAATTCTTTCCACTATGTGGATTTTGAATACGTGCTTAGGGAATCTAATTAGGAAGTGGATGAGCTAGCACAAGTTGCCTTAGGTGTGAAGATGAGAAAAGAATTGACTCATAAGCTCATTGTGATAGGAAAGAAGAATCACCCTTCATTATGAAGAAGTCAGTTAGAGTCGTCGGTACGGATGCAAATGTTGTAGGAGACTGAGAGAAATAGTATCCAAGAGTATTTAGAAGACCTACGAGCAAGTCCTCATAAGGTGTAGCTCAATCATATAACTTTGTCTTTATTGGAAGGGGAATTATGAACGATGAGTTATTGCTGAGATGCCTATCCTTCTGTCTGACATGGTAGTGATGAAGCAAGTTCATGAAGGGGTCTGTGGTACGTCAAGCCAGATAAAAATGTGATGGTGATTAGAAGACCTTAGCTATTTTGGCCAAACCATCTTAAGTGACTGCATCAATTACTCCAAGGGCTACCAACAGTGTCAAAAGTTTGCCAACATACAGAGGATACCTGCTGTGGAACTCCACTCAATTGTGAAACCATGGCCTTTCAAAGTATGGGCCATGGACTTAATTGGGAAAATCTACCCACTTTATCAAAGGGACACAACTTCATCTTAGTTGCTACAAACTACTTCACTAAATGGGTGGAGGCAGTACCCTTAAGAAGTTAGAGCAGAAGGATGTGATCCAATTCATCAAGGATAAAATCATTCATAGATTTTGAATTCCTTAGTCCATTACAACTGACTAAGGCACCATGTTTGCTAGGGATGAGGTGACTTATTTTTCCAAAGACTATGGCATTCAACTCATAAAATTCAGTCCCTTTTATTCCTAATCAAATGGGCAAACATAAGCTTCTAACAAGGTGTTGATAAACATCTTAGAGAAGATGTTGGAAGATAATCCTAGAGGTTGACACATAATTTTATCTGAGACCTTATGGGCTTATATAACTTCTAAAAGAGGTTCTACAGTCCTTATTCTCTAACCTATAGGCAGAATGCAATGCTCCCAATGGAGGTGGTAGTTCCTTCTCTAAGGGTATCTAAACGGGGCTAATTCTCGAAGAATACGGAGTGAGGCCAAATTGATGGAACTTGAGGCGTGGATGGGAAGAGATTGCAGCGCTTCGGCCACATCGCCAGTCTAGAAAAGGTGGCTCGGGCCTACAACAAATGGGTCAGAAAAAAGAATTTTGTAGAAGTGGAGCTCGTTTGGAAAGTGGTGCTACCCATCGGTTCTAAAGACAGAGAATTGAGGAAATGATCTCCTAACTAGGAGGACCATTCAAGGTGTACCAAGTACTAGCTATTAAACTTTGAAATGGAGCCACACAAGAGGTTCATCAATGGGAAGTACCTAAAGAAATACTTTCCCACAATGTAGAAATGTTGGACACTGCCAAGAAAAATTAAGGTAGGGAATGAGGGAATAACAAGCAAAATATATTCCATTGACCACTTTTGGATTGGGAAGACTACTACTAGTAGTTACTATGAGTGATAAAGTAGGGTATTTTGGCCACTCACTGCTCAAACCTTTTGTGTTCCTCAATGTCATACTTGTTATACCCTTAATGTTTTATGAAGAAATAAAGTAGGTCTCCTAACCTCCTTAAAGTTGGGGAAAATATGTACCAGCTTTTGGTTTGAAAGGAAAGTAGGCTTTGTGATCCCTATTGATCCTAAATAAAGGCTTTTCCCTAAGAATGGGCTTGTCGTGTCATCAATTCTCCAAAAGTAGGTTCCATTACCACTTTAGGACTGAAGAAATATGGGATGACCTAGTAATAAAGTTGCTTCTTGGCCACTGCATTCGCCAGCACACTGATTTCTCCAACAGTGTTCTTGTTGCCTCTTCGGATTTCTAAAAATCTCATAAGTAGGTCCTAGGACTATTTTGGTGTTGGAGAAATGGGTACAAATAGATTGGTGGAATAGACTTCTTAATGGTGCCCTCACATTCATGCTTTTCTCTAGAATGTTTACCTTATACCCTTAATTCCCTAAAGTTGGTCCCTTGACCACTATAGGTATGAGACCAGTTCCAAGATAGGATTTGAGGTAGTAAATTGGCCTTTGGTCACTTTACTTCAAAAACACAAATTTCGTCAAGTTTCCCTACTAATTTCTTAAGGAAGACTTCTTGACCACATCAAGATTGGGGAAATAGGGGTGGAAATATCCGAGTAAATAACGTAGGCCTCTAGGCCACTGGGCACACATATTTCCCTAAACATAGCACTAGGATAAGTTCATGGGAGGGTATCATAATCACTTTAGATTGAGGAATGAAATGATAGATGAATGGCATGGTCTAGAATCCTCTAAGATTGAAAATAATCCCTCATTATAGTAAAGGAAATGGGCTTTGTAGCCACTGCACATACAAATACAAGTGTTAGAAATGAAGAAAACAAGACAAAAATCAAGCAATTTGGACAAGGAACAAAGAAGTTATGTAAGCTGTAGTCATGGTCACGACTACAGTATTCCATGGTCGCGACTATGACCCAAGAGACGGTTGAAGACTGTAGCAGTATCTTACAATGTGGTCGCGACCATGGCACCCTTGAGTGATGAATCTTGCAGTTTAGTCGCGACCACAATATTCAATGTTAGTGACCGCCATGGCATACTGCGTGGTGAACTTCCCAGCGTGGTCGCGACCATAGTGTTTCATGGTCGTGACTATGACCCAAGAAATGGTTGAAAACGTGGCAGTATCTTATAGTGTGGTCGCGACCATGGCACCCCTAAGTGATGAATCTTGTAGTGTAGTAGCGACCACAGTATTCCATGGTTGCGACCATGGCACACTTTGGTGATGAACTTTGCAGCGTGTTCGCGACTATGAACCAAAGAGGTGATTGAAGACTATGGCACCCTATGTGATGAACTTTGTAGTGTGGTCACGAGCAACAAGATTTTTAGAAAGAATTGGACCTGTTACATCATTGCACCAAGTGATAGGTAAATCTCATAACTATTGTGAGCCATAACTACTCTAATCATGGAAGGGAATCTAAGAGCTGAAGGGAATTGGTAAAGTAGGCCTTTGGCCACGGTTCAAGAAAAGGGGTTTTGGTTTTTATCAAGCCTGTCCTAATAACAATAATTAAATAAAGTAGGCCTTATGGCCACCAAATTGAGGGAATATAGTATCCTCAAAAAATATACCTGTCCCAACAGTAACAATCATTCAAAGTAATTTTTCAACAAATATTCAAAGGTAGGCCTAGTGCCACCTTGGTCCACTAGTTCAGCCACATGCAAGAAGTGCACATGTGCAAATGTTTGTCAAACACACACATCCAAAGGTAGGCCTAGTGCCACCTTGGTCCACTAATGCAATGTCATGACTGTGGTGCACGTGAGTAAATGTTCAGTGATAGCACACATCCAAAGGTAGGCCTAGTGCCACCTTGGTCCACTAGTTCAAACACATACAGTAGTGCATCTGTGCAAATGTTAGTGAGTTCCTAACATACCAATCAAAGAAGGTTGGCCAGTAGCCATCTAATCAAGAAAGGTAAGACATTGAAGATTATTTAGCTTACCTAAAAGTATGATGATAGGATATAAAAAAGATGAGCTAGTATGGGTAAGGTCAAATGTCCAAGGCCATATCAAAACCAATAACAATGTCTGAAGTGTTGAGGGATTAGATCTTAGAAAAATCAAAAGATATAAAAGTCTTTAGAATACAAGCACTCTTGGTGGAAAGCATCGATCTTGCTCTGATTGGGAGGTTGAGTGCGACCTTTCCCCTCATAGAGGATGGAAAATCACCCAAAGGAAATGGTATTTTGCTAGTGTTTTAAGACTTGAGCATGAAGAACCTCACCTTATCGCATCGAAAAGAGAAAACTTGGCTTTCCTTATCCGTTTCTTTGTGATAATCTTATTCGCTTTTCCTAGGCATGATACTAAGCTTTTACTTCCTTTAATCTCTGGATACTCTGGTCAGTAGATAGCTTGGATTGCTCATACTCAGTTCTCCCTCCCCGCCTCCTTGATTCCTCAAGCTTCGAGACATCACTTAGGCATTCTCTCCTTGGCATCTGGCCAGAGCACGGTTTATAATCCTTGAAATGAAAGCCCCATCCTTAGGCTTAAGAGAAGAGGATTGTAGCACTACCATAGCCGTGAGATCTCGCTTAGGTTTGGAGGACGTATTCTTCAATACAACCACTTTAGATTGCTTAGGCTTAGCAAAAGGAGGCTTAGATTTCCCAACCCCTTTCTTCAATTTTGCAATAGGCCTGTTGGAAGAAGAAGTGAAGGCTGCACACGAAAGACAAAGCTAGAACTCAAGGTGAAAATCAAAGAGTTGAATGTAAGAAACAATGAACATAAATTCATATACCTGAGGAAGACGGGCATGAACTGATAAGCCCATCAAATATGATGGACCACTAGGCTAAGAAGGATTCCACATTTGACAACATAATAGTCATGAGGCCATAGGTAGGAGTTTGGCAAGATTGGGTTAGTTGCTCTACCAAGGCTGCGGTAGGTGACCCTGAGGGTAAGGAAGGGAATTAAGGGATAAACTAAGTAAATCCAAACTAGCGAGCTCACAAGTCGGGCAAGTAGGGTAAGAAAATTGTAGAAGAAGAAGACGGTTGAGGGGAAAAAGCATAACAACCCCTAGAGATTAGGACCCTACAAATTGTGCTGAGGAATGCTAATGGATATTTAAAATCCAACAAGTAAGGGGTGGAATAAATCAAGGTTTGTTGCCAAGATGGGCTGGAAATAGTGTCAGGCTTTAGAGTACGGAGTTGAGAGAAGAGCGGCTATGACTTAGGAAAAAGGAAGTCTGTAGAAATAGTCTGGCCAATGGATTGAGTCGTGCCTAAGCCCACTAAGACATTAGTGAAAATAATCCAGCACCTGATAGCTCGGGAAATATGTAAGAGTAGAATACGCCGCAAACCAAAGGGCTTCTCCACCCTATGGTAGGTACCTCCCGAGTATACTTGCTCATGGGCAGGCAGGCGAAAATGGTACCCAAAGAATGGGGCCCTTGATAGCGAGCCTTAACGCTAGAGGAAAATACTCCATGGCTTACTAGAATGAGGAAAAGACAAAGCGAAGAAGAACCCACGGGATTTTATGTGCTACATTAGAATGAACCCTAGTAGAAGTTCACCATTTCCGCATAGTGGATGAGTAAAAGTCTAGAGGTGGAAGGGACTGAGATGAGGAAGTGATGGATCATGGACATCTGGAAGTCATAAGGCCTCTGAACCCTTAATAGGCAACCCAATAAGGATATAAATGTCCCTCATGGTGATGGATACAGGATTGAAAAGGAAGAGAAATGAATTTAAACCCTTAGACCCAGAAACCCCTCGAAAGTGGTGCTCATCAAATCAAAATCCATGGTTATGCTCACATTGGTAAGCAATAAGATTGGGTAATACCTAGGGATTCCTAGTGTTCCTAGAAATTAGGGGATAATCGTCACCGTGATCAATCCTCAAATGCCCTAGGCCATGATTTAGCCGGTATAACCATTGGTCGTAGTTTTCCTAATAAGCATCTCTATGGCGACATCAAAGGAAAAGGAAAGGCCGAAGCAGGAATAGCCACATCTCCAACCGCATGAGTAGTCCTAAACTCCAACAAGGGAGGAAGAGATGGCAATGCATTGGAACACAGGAAAAGAGTATCAACGAACCAAGGGTAAGAAAGAAAAATGAACATGGGTGGAGAAGTAGTAAGGGAATGCCCTTACCTTAAGGAAGATAGCCCAGCCATGTCAGGAAATGGAGTAGAACTTGCATAAGGAGAGCCAAGAAGAAATTAGGTGTATGTTGAAAGAAATTAACAGGTTAAGCTTTTTTTTTATGGAAAAATTTAAAAAAAAATGTTAATTGACAACTACTTCCATGGTAACCTTGAAGCCATACAATCTTACATTGGGAAGGTATATGAGAAAATCTCTTAAAAATACTAGGTAGGCATTGTTAGAATCCAACGATAAGAAAACACAGCGGAAATAAAAATTGCTGTTGAGGCCTCGGAGATCAAGTAGTTTTGATGAAACTAAACAATGAATCAAGGAAATCCAGATCTTACCTCTTGTAGACCAAATCCTTTTGACTAGTGCAGATTTGCTTGATCACACACACTATTTGAAACACAAATAGAACTCATACGGAAACAATCCAACGACAACAAGCCAAGGCGATGCGGTGTGCAAGCGCCATCTAAGGTATCCACACAAGCGACTAATGGATGGGATGGATGCTGGCACATATGATAGGCCTTTGTCCCACAAAACCAAAGACACCTTAGTGTCTTCCAAAACTCTAAAGAATTTATATAAAAAACCAGCCCACTTCAAAGAACAACTCCCTTTTTAGATGATAAGCCCCATATTTTATATCAAGCCTCCCGAACCCTTTTATTAAAGCAATTTAAGCAAATTCCATTAGCATTAATGGGCTTGGGCGGACGGGCTTAGGCTTGGGCTTAGGCTTAATCATGGACTAAAGAGAGCCTTTCTAACATCCCATTATAGCTCATTCTTATGTGTGACCCTATAGGTTCCTGATGGTAGTAGTGAGACTGAATCATATTCTAAGCCCACAAGTTATAATTGTCTCTAGTAAAGACATTATAACTACCCAAATCAAGTAATTCGATGACTGAAAAACCTTACCATAGTATGATATTAATTGCTGTCTACGATGTCTCGATTAAGCCTGAAGCATGGATGAAGTCATCTTTATACAACAATCGTTTCTTGATTCTCAAGTAGACTGACTAAACAAATGATATTGATAACTCTATCAATCTCATTGGTCATACGACCATGCATTTTCTCAGGTCTCACTTATCAAGAGGTCGACATCTCACTCAATTAGAGCGGGACAAATGCCTTAACTATTACTCACATTCCTCCATATGATTTCTTGCATGCTTGACCATAGCACATATTACCATCCTTAAAGGCGTCATTGAGGCTACATCCAAGACACGAAGTTCCTCATGAATCCATGGTGGTGCGATCAGGTTCAATCTACCACTACTACAATGAGAATTCTGATGACATAGTATGTAGTATTTCTAATAGCCGGGTCAGTCCATTAACATGTATTTATGTTAAAGTGGCGTCTTATGTTCGCGACCAGCAAGCGTGGTCTTTCTCAGAAAACATAATAGTCTTACTTCCATTATTATTCCTGATAATGATCGGCTATGGACTATTTAGAATAGTGTTCTTATGCCTTAAGGTTTTACTATCAGAATACATACTTGATGACATAGCAGCGAACCAACTATTGAAAGGATACGATTTATCAAGTTAAACCACAATTTAAATAACAATATAAAATGATAAATGCCTCATGTATATAAACATATAATGACAATGTATATGCCACTGGGCTAGAGCATATCACTAACAGGCATGACCCAACCTAAATTCCCCAAGGCAAGTTCTTTAAGTTCATCAAATAGTAAGGTTGAGGAGTTACTTTTGCAATGCTTCCACTGGTAGACGAGACAAAAAGATTGAGTTGAGAGAGAGAGACTGAGATATGCATTCAAAGGAGAAAAGCTTTCTTAAGAACCAGACTTTTTTTGTTGAAGAATGAGTGATACAAAGTTCTAAAGACTGAAAAAGATTTCCTAATTCTTAGAGATCTTGGGAATACTCTTTTGGATTATTGGATTTCTCTTTATTGAGGATGAATATTTCAATATTCCCTTAGAAGTCATATGGAATATTCACACTTAAATAACTTTGTAAAGGATGGATTTACTCCCAGCGTGGCGAGTAGAGAAGTGGAGATGGTACGAAAAAGAGTACAAAACTTGCGTGGAAGAGGGTGGCGGTGGTTCAGTGATGAAGATGGTTTCAACATCCTCGACAATAGCCATAGTGACCCCGTTGACGACGATCTCGATGGCGTCAACTTTGAAGGTGATAGCTACGAGTGTAAGGTGCAGATTTCTAGCGGGCTCGATGACGAAGAATAAAATCAGTGGCGGGAAGTTTCGGTCAAGAATGTGGAAGGGTTGGTGCATAAATCAAAGGGATTTCTTCCTATGAACCTTTCAAATCCCAAAGAAGAGTCTTTTGATACAGAAGGAATTGGTTATGGAGGAGGAAGGAGATCAAAAGCCATAGGTTTGAAAGAAAAATTGGTGGGAGGCTTATCTCGAGGTATTGCTCTAGGCTTCTTCAAATCATCCAATCAAGCTTTGGTTTTGGCTTGTTCTTTCTGTTGATAATCCTCATCTAAAGGAATAAGTTGCACTTTGGGTCTCATGGTAAAAAATACAGAGAGGAAAATAATCCCTTTTGACATATAAAAAGCTTTAATACATACAAACATGGCCTATGGGGCATATGTATGCGAGAAACGTGTTGACCTAAATAATTTTCATTGAAATGGTAGTGGAATGGGCCGAATAGATATACCAAGCCCAAACCTTGTGAGCCCAACCCAATACAATAAAACCCAAGCCCATGAGGATGAGCCCATGAAAATGCCCAAGGACCTTTATGGAATTTTTAAATTTGTTAAAGCTGCTAGCATAAATTATTGAGGCTTTGTCTGAAAGGCAGAATATGGAGGAGACTTTTTCTACAAGTCGGGACATGGCAGAGTATATGGGCAGTGGTGGAAAGTTACTTGGGGAGCAAGACTCCTTATTGGAGTCATGGACAGTTATTGGAGAAAGTGGGTTGGTGTAGTTACTCAAAAATGCCTATAAAAGGAGGACTCAACACCAATTAAAGGATCATCAACCAAGACTCAAAACCGAGCAAAAGCATTTAAGCATTTCTATTATTTTTCTACAAGTCATCAACCATATTTTCCAGATTCTTAGCTTAGTTTTACATGTTTTTCTTTACAAGCATTTGTTACTTCAAAGCTTGTAACCCGACGCGATTTTGATCCAATTCTGCAATGAAATCTTATTTTCAAAAGTAACATTGATTAGTTTCCTCTTAGTTTTCAATTCAGTCTATGCAATCTAATTTTCATGGTATTTTTCTACATAGATTCTAGGGAACTATCAAGGGAACTAAGGGCCATTTTTCGCTTAAGTAGAAGTTAGATTTATGCACAATTTTAGTTCGCAAATACTATAATTTATTGGCACCCCGCGCATTCACCAATTTCCTTGTTTTTTGTATGTTTTGGTGAATTCCATTAGAAAATCCACCAAAACAAATATTTATCAAACCCTTATCTCCAATCCAATTATTTGTTTATGACTCAAATTTATGGGTTTGATTAGTGCTCAAAAAGTGCTATTTTGAACCACATTTGTCGAGTTTTGAGCACTTTTGTGTACTATCGGCGTAATTAACCCGATTGCACATTAAGGTCCTACTATTCTACGTCGCATTTGTGGCTAATTTGTAGTTTTGCAAGCTATTTATGCGAAATTGTTGAGTCGATCCAAATGAAGAGTCGATTATTTCAGCGTGCGAATCGAAGGCAAGAGAAGGAAAGAGGCGAAAATGCAAAATGGAGCTTAGCACAAATTGGGTGCGAAATTGTCTCTGCGCGCACTGTTCACCTCATGACTATTCACCCATCTAGTCACTGTTCACCTTTTTGACGCTCTGGCTGTTTGTTACAATTTTCTGTTTCTTCCCATTTTATCCCTTATAATAGCTTTTGGTTTTGGATTTTTTGTAACTTTCCTTGGCTCTGAGCATATATAAGCCTCAGTCAAGCCTTGTAACTTTCAATCAATTCGGCAATAAATTTTTGGAAGAAGCTTTCATCTTTCTATACACTCTTCTCACCTTCACTTTCTTTCATTTTCTTTTCCATTTTACGGCGACCAAACACCCTCGAGGATGACAACTCGGAGGATGTTGCTTAAACCTCTCGTCCTTGAAGAGGGAAGACCCTTGGGTACCGAGTTTTGAGGTACTTCTAAGTTCTTTGTTTTTGTATGCAGTTATGGGTATTTGCGTTCACCTTCTCTGTAGGTTAAAATCACCACAAACACGCCCTCACTAACGTGTATTTGGCAAGCTTTTTGGTTACAGTGGATGCTTATCACTAAATCCACTGTTATCCAGTTAGTTGTTTCCTATTAGTTATTGTAAGGTAGGTTTTTGAGATATGTTCTCACCGTTAGGGACATTTATGCCCAGTTAAATGCTATGTTTCAAGAAGGGAAATTTTAGGGTTCAGGTTTTAAAGCCAAATGAAGATCAGGTTCAGGAAATGACTATATAATAATCCTCCCCAGAGAAAAGACGAGGACATGTTGGTTGCCTTAAAACCACTAAACCGGTGGCGACACTTCAAGGGTTCTATTTTACATTTTTTCTTACTTGAGTTTAGGCACGCAGACAACCAACTCCCACTGTTTTTACAAAACCTTAAAAATCAAGTGAAATTCACCATTTTTGAATCCACTTGCCAAATCATTTTGTCTGAAAACTCATCTGTGTTCGACCACTAAACGCCTCTTCACGATGACACTCTGGTGGTAGAACTTATGATATAAATTTTGTTGATTCCAATACACCTACTGTGGCACGAATCAAAATGGCGCCGTTGTCGGAGATGGTGCCTAAGTACATTTGATGAGTTGTGGAACACTTATGATCCTCATCCGCAATCTTGGTGAATTTTCTTTTATTTTCTGTTCTGGGTTTCTGGCGGTTGCCAATTTTGCTCTCTGTTAATTTTTTTTTAGTTAACATTACCCTTTTTTTTTTATAGAATTGTTTTCCTTTTTTTTCCCCTTGTTTGTTGTCTACCCAGTTCTTCTTTGCGGAAGGAACACGTTTCGATGGGTAGAAATTCGGCGAGTTTATCAGTCGATTTCAGGAACTTGTGTGAATTTGAATGCGACCAAATGGAAGAGGGAGAGAAATGCGGTCAATACCTTTGTGGAAGAAACCTAGAGCACATGTCAATGAGTTATAGAAACCTTCCATGGAAAAATCGGCAACCCTTGAGGAGAAATCGAGCCATATAGGTGTAAGGGACTATAGAAACCAATGGATGAGTGCACCTTATGTGTTTCCCCAGCTAATGCACCATTGATAATACTTCCAGCCCTAGTTGGGGGAACCCTGAAACTCTCATAGGGAACCAAAACCTCCTGATTTGCACCTCCTGGCTTCTCCATATTATGCCTCGACGCTCCTCGGCCACCTGACCACCACGATTGACATCTTAGGTTGGCGAGCTAATGCGACAGAGCAAACTAGTGGATAATTTCAAGAAGGAGCGAGAGGGCGTGAATGTCGAGGCCAATCGAGAGGTGACACGGTGGAGGCTCCTGAACAAGGGTGGATGCATTCAGTGAAATTGATGAAGGGTGACATCTTGCGTAATCCATCTCAAAGCTCTAGTCAGCTTGTTCGTCAAGAGGGAGAACCTAGAGAGAGTGGTTGGCCGACACTATTTTGGAGTGGCGGACTCAATTACGACGGGTTGGGAGGAATTAATCACGGGAACTAGTAGAAGCTCTGATTGCCCAGTGAGAGGAAGTAGGGAGGAGAAAGGAAGTAGGGAAGAGCCCAGCTATCTCGACCAAACCCCATAAATTTGAATCCTAGTGTCCTTTGCCCAGACCAAAGCCGCCCAGCGCCGAGTGTATAACTGCCTTCACACATCTGATCAACCCAAAACTCTACGCAAGCTAAGGCCAGTACACCTTGCACCCCTTTGAAAACTTGAAAAATTAGTGTGCCTGAGCTTTTGCCACTATATCAAACCATTGGCGACCGCTCACCTTTGCGCTGGCACGGCGGTTAGTTTGGGTCTTGGTTCAAATTTGGAGCTTTGAACCTCGGCATTTCAGCTCCACCAGTTCAGCGGCCTCTAAAGGCTTGAGAGAGTGGTTTGGAACACAGTCTCCCAGCTTTTTGTTTTAATTTTCTTGTTTTTATTTTATTTTATTTTGATTTCTTTAATTTTCTTCTTAGATTTTCTCTATTTTGATTAATCTTTGTTTTAACAATTTCAAATTTCTACATTTTCTTAATTTTTTAATGTTTATTAGTTTTGACAAATTTTGATGCGTGGGTGGCTAAAAAAACACGGTCACGAATTTCAGCATCTTGTAGAATTGCTGATGCTATGTATTTGTCTGACCATATATGAGACAAAAAAAAAAAAGGAACGATGGGTAAAATAAAAATAAAAAAAAGTCTTTTAAAAATGTTTATTTTATTTTATTTTATCTTATTTATTTTTATTAATTTTTGAAAAAAAAAGCGATCTGAAAATTCGCACAGTCTTGTAAGTGGAGTGCAATGTGAATTTTTGCACCTTCTTGTAGCTTCAGCCCTTGTCTTGCGAATTTTTCAAGTTGTCTACTTCATTTGTTTGCCCATCGTTTTTCATCGATTCCGTTTAAGCGTTTTGTTTGAAAGATTAGAGAGTGTAGAATCAAATATATCGAAGAACACTTGCAAATTTTATGAAGGTGAAATTTTCAAAATTCTCTAACTGGTCACTTTTTTCCTCTCTTTTCTTCTTCTAACTTGTTCATTTGAAGCCCAAATGGAGTGAATAAGGTGTCGATAGAAAGCTTGCGAAGTATCCTATCCAAAAACGAGAACATCTTATCAAAGAAGTAGCACTTCCTTCTCTAAATTTCCAATCCGAGCCCCATTGCGGACAATGAGACATTTGGTTGGGGAGGATTAGTGAGGAAATTACACTATTATATTTTTGTTTTTATGCTGATAACCATTTTGTGATGTTCGATTGGCTTCTTTGGTTTCTTTATATTTATTATCTTGTAAACATTTTAAAATTGCCACTTTTTTTTTGTGTGTTTTGCCTACACAGTAGTTTGAAAAAGTGAAACTTTGTCCAATTCTATTGGTGATGGGGTGGTTCCATGCTAATTAGTGGATGATTAGTTCTGATTCTTAGCGATTTGACCTTTTATTACCTTTATTAATACACATTACATGGGTTTCTTCATAATAACTGAAAAGCGCCTCTTACTCTAAGCCATACATCGCCTACCTAGTTTCATTGACCACCTTTAATAGGTTAAGGACCCCATTGAATAGAAGGCAATGTGTCTTCAAAATAAAAAAATGAAAAGAAAAGAAAAATAAAGAAAAAGAAAAGAAAAAGAATAAAAATTGCAACGCTTTACTGGCTTAGAGCACGGTCAAAGGGGTATATGGCAGTAATAAAAGCCCGACCTTCAGCCGATTAGGGTTGGGAACCATAGACTTAATTCTTTCGCTACAGTGGATGGGTAGAGTTTAGCAAGTTGTAGGTCTTTGGGTCTCAAATCATTCGGTCAGGGTGAAACTGAAGAGTTAGTGGTCGAAGAATTCACCCATGACAGTGCCTATTTATAGTTGGTTGAGTGCTGGTGGATCCGTTACGCCGGACTTTAGTGGGTCAGTTCTCAAACCATTGCACCCACAACGCAAAAGTCGTGGAATAGGTGGTTGATCTATTTGGTTGGTTAGCAATAGTGGTTGGGAAGTCACGGTTTGGTTTTGTGGTAAAGGCGATCAAACAACCGCAGTTTAGTGGAAGTTTCTGGTTGATTCATCGAGATGGAGACTCTTTGCTGATAACTCAATTTTGTATTCTCTCCAGAATGGTTAATGGTGGGCGATCGTTCTTACTTGGGTTAGGCATTACTCATTCACAACCTTTTTTGAAATAGCATTTTGATGAACATAATTTTGATTTTATTTTTGTATGCTCTTTCTTTCTCTGTTTCTTTTATTTCTAAGGGACTAGCAGTATATGTAGGTTGGGGAGTGTGATTAGTGCTTTCAGGTGCTATTTTTGAACCTGTTTATTACGAGGTTTTGAGCACTTTTTGTGCATAAATAATTAACCCAATTTTCATTAAGGTCCTACTATTCTGCGTCGTATTTGTAGCTAGTATGGTTTTTGCAAGCTATTTATACGTCTTGTTGAATGATCAAGCACGAGAAAGAATTCGAGTCAAACTTCGGCATTGCGGATCGAGACGGAAAGGAAATAAGGCGAGAAAATACAAAGAAAATGGGTGGTACCAGTGGTTGAAATTGTCTCTGGCCCATGCATTGTTCACCACCCTCAATTTTCATTGTTCACCTTTTGACGCCTCCGGGTCGTTTGAGCTACAATTTTCTTTTTCTTCCCATTTTATCCCTTATAATAGCTTTCGTTTGCTTTTTTAATCTCTCGTCTTGAGCATATATAAGCCTAAGTCAAGCCCTGTAACTATCAATCAATCTGCAATAATTGGGAGAAGCTGTTTTCCCGCTTCGCGCTTCTTCTCTGCTTTTTACTTTTCATTTTCTTTTTCTATTTTTCAGAAGCAAAGACCCTCCGATGACAAACTGAGGATGTTCTATTAAACCTCCTCATCCTGGAAGAGAAGGCCACTAGGTACTCAGCTTTGAGGTGTTTCTGAAGTTCCCACTGCCATGTATGCAGCCACATTATGCCTCAAGCCACCTTAGGTTAAAATCTCCTTAGGCACGCCCTCACTAACGGTATTTCTCCGTGTTTTTAAGTTACAATGGATGCTGGTCACTAGATCCAATCGTTATCCAGCTTAGTTGTTTCCTATTAGTTATTGTAGGTAGGTTTTCAGATATGTTCTCACCTTTGTGACATTTATGTTCAAAGCAGCAAGCATGCTTCAAGAAGGGAAATTTATGTGGTTTAGGGTTTTAAAGCCAAATGAAGATCAGTTCGAGAAATGACTATTATATGTCATCCTCCCCAAACGCGAGGAAAAAGACCCGAGACATGTCGTTACCTAAACCCTAAAACCAAAGGTCCGGTTAATTTTTAAGGGCTCCCATTTTTACATTTTTCCTTATTTAGTTTCAAATTGTGGAACAACCAACACCTCTCGTTTTTACAAAACCTTTAAAATCCAAATTGAAATTCTTACCATTTTTAAATCATCAAATCATTTGTACAAAGAAAACCTATCCTGTGTTCCGAATCTTAGAACTGCTTATATCAGTGAAACTTGCTACAAAGTAGTAGGGCTAGATATAAATTTGTTGATTCCAATACACCTATCAGATAATGAACGGGTTCCAATTAATTATAAAAATGAGTGATGTTGCTTAAAATAAAAATAAAAAATTCTTTTTGGAAAATAGTGTTTGGGAAATTGAGAATTGGATGAATTAATTGAGTGGTCTGAAAATTTAGAAATATGAGAAAATTAGGAAATTTAGAAATTGATAAGTTTGGAAATTTGAAATTTTGATAAATAAGAAATTTTGAGAAATTGAAACATTTGGGAATTTGAGAACTTGAAAATTTGTGATAAGGTTTAGTTATTTTAATTATTTAATTTAGTTTTCATAATTATCTTTATTTATATTTATCCTTGTATTTTAATTTAGTTTATTAAGAGTATAGATTAGTTTTCATATTTATCCTTTTTTATTTTATTTTTCCTATTATAGTTTCCTTATCTTTTTAGAAACCTTACTTGATTATTTCTTACTCTCTATCTCACACACACTAAGATTATTTATTCCAAAATTCTATCATATCAGATGGTTTGCATAAAACACTAAGTAGCCAGTCATTCAATTCTTCACACACTATCACTATTTCTCACAAGGATACTTCCTCATCCGCTACTATGCAAACATCAACATTGGTCTCCTCCATACGTCCCTGCTACCTGTCATACGCCAATTTTCATGTCTAATACACTGCTTAAACAATGCTCGTATCTCAAAGGGATCCTAATACCCTTGCATCAATGTCCTATACTTAGATCATCCGCCTATTATGCTTCTCTTTTGCACAAGATAGCTACAAACTGAGTTCATATGTTTAATAGATTCTGAGTCTAGTATCAATTATATTACTAATAACCTTGCAACCTTTCTCACCACCCTTATTTGGGAGATGATGATAAGTTTAATTGTGATAGAAACAAGCTTTATCTCATATATTGCCCATTTTACACTGCATCGGCTTCCTATAATCTAATTTACTTAGCTGAATAAGTCATGTTCTCTATGAAAAAGAACTTAATTTCTATTTCCCAACTTTGTTCTACTAACCATGTTTATGTCACCTTTTTGTACAATGCTTTTCAGGTGAGGGATCTTAAAATTGTATTTTAAGGAATCATGGCTGAAGTTAAAGATAGTGTTTATGTGGTCATCTCAAGCAACCCATACTCATTTTCTTTGTTTAGTGTCAAAGTGTTTGTACTCATATTTGACATTCTGTTTAGTCATCATTTATCCAATAAGGTTTCCTCCTCACACAGCATGTTTATGAATGAACTGATCTAATCAAATCCTTGATAACAGATAGATTTCTTCTCACCTTCATTCTTAATCTGCAATACATGCAAATGAAATAAGAGTCACAAATTACCTTTCCATGATTCCACCCTTGTTTTGCATGCTCCTTTAGATATAATTTTTTCTAATGTTTGGATTTCCCATATCCCTTCTAATAATGGTTTTCATAATTTTTTTTCTTTTTGTTGATCACTTTACTTGTTCGTTATATATGTTCTATCCACTCAAATGTAAGTTTGATGTTCATGATACTTTTATTCACTTAAAGCAAATTGCTGAAATTTTAATCGCTCACCATATGTCTGTCTAGCTAATGGGAAAATTTCTGCACTTTTGTCCCTTTCTCTGCTCCTCATGGTATTTCTCACCTTACCACGCCCTGTACACCTAAACATAATGGTTTCGACCAACACTATAGTGTTGAAACAGTCTTATTTTTGCATCATGCATCTCTTCCTCTTCCTACCGGCCACACAAGCTGGGGTTACAACCACCCATCTTATAAATCGTGATGCCCAAAGCAGGCAAGTCCTTGTATTGTTTATCTCCTTGAAAACCCCTTTCGTCAACTCCTCCAATCTCTAAACTTCGTGTTTTCGAGTGCCTTTGTTATCCTTGGTTTCAACCTTATTCTTCACACAAATTATCACCCTCGTTCTACTTTGTGCCTCTGTTACTCCTTGCACGGGCGTCACCCGTTGTTTAGATCATTCTTCAGACAGGTCTATGAGTGGACCTCACAAGCTGAATTTTTCAAGTCTGTCTTCCCATTCTCTACTACTTCCTCTACGTCCTTGTCTGAGTCCTTTGTTCTTGTCTCCTCTTGGTTTCTCTCATCTCACTTTATAATCTAATCTTATCCTCGATAACCTATCAATCAAAGTTTCATCTATTGGTTCTTCTCTAGAGTTTTCATTGGTTGGCGATGAACACTCAAATTACATGTTTTTATAATCAAATTTCATAATATTTTCGAGTGTGAATCGCATAAAAATCCCCAATTTAGCTACATGTTAGTCCTTATGCCCTGAACTGATTTTTCCCTGGTGTTATGATGCTATGTGTTTCGTAGGTAGTTTGTAGACCCTTTGAGAATGAGAGATAGTCAGAAGGTTTCAGAGGTATACATGCTTAGTAGAGCAAGCTCGAAGTACAAAAAGCTCAAGAAAGAACTCAACATTCGGGCTGCGTTCTCAAGTCACCCATAGTGGCTTTGAAAATTTCGAAGCACCCTTGTTCACTTTCTACCAGTTTTCAAAGTCTCTCCCCAATGACTTTGAAATTTTCGAAGTGTCATCACCTACTCTATGCCTAATCCTTGCAGCTCTGTCCAATTTCAAAGTCACTTAAAGGCAGTTGGAAAATTACGAATTCTTTAGAAACTTTAGAGATTTCAAAATACATCACGTGAAAAGCCTTAGGCTTACTTCCTCAAAAGGCAGGGACCTCGTACTAAAAGGCAAGATTGCCCTCGGAGCCCTAGAAGCTTATAAAAGCAACCCTACTTGTGAATTTTAGGGTTGTTGATGGCTAGAGGTTGGATTTCCTTCGTGCGAACGGGGAGAGCAAAATTCTTGAGGCAGCACCACCATCTTCCACAACATCTTTGATGTCTTTCATTAGGGTTTGTTGTGTTTTTCTTTTCATAAAGTTTTTAGTTTAGTTTTCTAGGGCTATGATGTAGCCCAGGGAATGAACCCTATTTTTACTTGAACAATGTAATCTTTCAACACTAGTTTATATATTTTGATGTTTTTCACCCTCTCTTAATGCACTTAATGCTTGATCACCATTCTGCATGTTTTTACATTAAAATTAAGACCGAGAGGAGATATGGAGATGGGACCGGGGGTGCTAAACCATGTGTTGACCAAAGGTAAGAGATTACTATGGCTCATACGTGATCGTGAAGGTTAACTCCAGACATCAGTAATCCAAGACCTCGGCCTAAAAATGGCAGTCGATAAATGGGTCTTAAGGATAGGCTATTAAATGCCGAGAGAGACTGTTAATAATAGGTTAGACTTGACAGACTCTCTTCCTAGTGACAAAGAATCGCTTATGACTCCATTAAAAACCTCCCAAACAAGCCGTCAATCGACAAGTTACCATGAAGCTGCTTCGCAAAATAAACCTCAGATTTAAAAATGTGGGTTATAAAATTTTTCGTCATCAAAATCACACCTTTAGATTTATCCAAAATCCTGGCAAAGATAACGAATTTATCGCGGGTCATCAAAATACAAATCACCCAGATAAAACAAAAATACACTCCCAATGTTTTCCCAAATGTCAAACCATAATAATAAAGGACCTCCGGTCCTCATCAAAATATAGATAAGGATAAATCCAATATAAGTTTATCGCAACCCGTTTTCTCAAACCATGCATGCATATTTACAAAGATATTTACATATACAAAATGCCAAGCATTTTTAACTTTTACGAAGGTTTCGAATCTACACCTTATCTTATATATAATCACACAAATACGTTGGTTTAGACCAAGGATCCCGGAAAGATCTTTTCGCTTCGCACTCCAGACCAAAATTATTTTAAAAACAGAAAACCGTGGAGCCAACTAACGTTGAGTACTATAAGTCTCTATACCGTCGGGCTCACGCTTGTACCCCATGAAAATCCGTATTGCAAAGCGGTTGTAAAATCGCGATGAGAAAATCGGAAGCTTTACTATAAAACCATTTCAAACCGTTCGAACTATTTCAAGAAATCAAGTCAAAACCGCTCTGAAATCCACCTCGCCAAGGAAACTGCTCAAACTATTTCTCACAATAAACTGCTTCAAAGGGTGGTTAATATTCAAAGGTTACATCAGAACTGGCACCAACCACCGTGGGCCCACTGGAACCTGGGACGGATGGCCTAACCTCGGAACCTGGCACGGTGAGGGGTGAACCCTAACACCATCCGCTTAAGATGGTCCTGAACACGGCGGATCTATAGCATATTGAAACCTTAATACAAAAATGCTCGGTGAGGGAACCTCGAACCAACACTCTCATCGCATGTGTACTGTCAGCCGCTAACTATATACTTTCGAATGTGCAGTACTACCATGCATAAATATATACTGATTTAACCCTCACTCGCTTCACTATGTGCAATATAGTTAGTTATAATATCCCATAACCTCGCCATATGCACAATCCGAATACATCCGACCTGAACTCAGCCGTACATCTAGGGGCCAAACTGCTTTAAACATCAAATCAAACTTTTCACTGAAATATAATACAATTGGGAGGTAAAAAAATGCTTTATAAAATCTATATTTTCAAAGCACTTTACAAACTCTGTAATTTAAACACTTTCGCTTTTAGAAAATGATTTCTGAAAATTCCACCTTTTTTCTCCATTTCAATTTTTCCCAAATCTTGTCAAGCACCATTCTCGCTTCTGATGCTCAAATCGCCATACACAATCTGTCCAAATTACGAAATGTTTCTTTCACTCAACGCTTTAACCATAAAAATATACTGTGGCTTTCAGAGTAATCCATCGATCCAACTCCTCAATATCTCTAACAAAAGTCTTACGCATAGTCCTATTCAGGTGATATCTATAATATGATGGAATGGACTAAATGTCCATACACTAAATGCCCCATAAAAAGTCATTCATGAATAACTTTTGACTTCATGGACTTTCCATATACTAAAACGCCAAACATTTCGAAAATTCCCCTGGGTCCACTTGTCCAATATACTCCCAATTTCAACCTGAACTGCCGGAAAATGTCTCCAAATTCAACTCCCCGATCGTTCAATACAAATAAAATTCCAAAATTCCTAACTCAATCTAAAATTTTTGATCCAAAGTCATTAAATTTTCACGGTTCTCTAAGAAAATTTTCAAGCCATTATATAGCCTTTAGGCTTGAAATAACACAAATAGGCAAATTTTCACTTTAAAGTTTGGAAAAAGGCTACAAAGATATTGTACCTATGTGTAGCTCTTCACAGATAAATTAATTTTTTGCCTTCGTCCGACGCCTAACGCCTACGGTCCGATCAGAGATCCGAAAGAACCAAAGAGGAAAATATCAAAAAAGAAAAACCGCTCCACCTGACGCCTCTCTCCACACGCTCAATTTCGTAGCTTGGTTTTTTTTTATTTAACTTTGATTTTCGCTTTTTTAAATCTAATCATTATTCTTTTCTTTAATTATTATTATTATTTGATAAATAATTTATATTACCTCATTCAGTCAATTTTTTGTCCCATAAAAATTTTATTTATCCTAATTGAATATTCTTTAATATTTACATTTTTTCGAGATTTTCTAAAATCCATTGTGTTTCAGATTTCAAAAACCCACTGAAATTGCAAAATATTCGAATCGGTTCTAATTTAACGAATCCTTCGGTTACTTAGATTACGAGACGAACTTTTAATCTGCACAAATTAAGCCACATCCGAGAGATCTAGAGAATTTTCTGTAGACTTCAACTATTTTGGTAATTTATTATTATTATTTTAATGATAAACTTCCATTAATTATACTTTCAATTCCTCTACTTTCCTCTTAATTGAGGTGCCACAATTATTTGAAAACTTTATAATTTCACCCTAAACCAATTTCAAAATTCATTATAAGACTAAATAATTGGGCTTAAGCCTGTGCACTACTACACATACCGCACACCTCCCCTGGATCAGGTGTTACAACTCCTCCCTCTCCCTAAGAACATTTCGTCCTCAATGAACAACAAAACTAATATAAAGAGGATACCTTAATCCGAAACAACCGAGGATAGTTTGACCACAGATTCGAGCCTCCTAATTCTATGTAGCCTCCTTAATCCCATGATTCCGGTAAAACTTTGACTAACGGAATGACCTTATTCCGCAAAATCGTCTCACGATCTACTATCCGCATTGGCTGTCTTCTTTATAGGTCAAATTATCCTTAGTTCCATTACGATCTCTCTGAAAACATGGGAGGGATCTGAATGTACTATATGGATATTACAAGGAACATTATGAACCTGACAATTTCGAGAAGGTCTGACCTATAAAGCATCGGGTCCCACTCAATAATCTCATATGGCCCTATGTATTCGGTCTCACTTTCCGCGCCTTCCAATCTTATAGACACCTTCCAAGGGGCTTTGAGGAAGACCTATCGCCACCTTAAACTAGAGATCCCTACGGCGCTGTCTCGCATAACTTTCTTCTCGTCCCGTCTCTGCCATCTTGAGTCTGTCTCGACAACTGGATTCATCTAAGGTAATCTCAGACATAACTCGGCCTACGCTTCCTCTCCTACTTCATCCTAACATACCGTGAGTACGACACTCCGGCCACAATGCTTCAAATGAGCCATGCCTATAATCGATTGATAATCGTTGTCAGAGCTTAACTCCATCAGAGATAAATGCGATCCCGGGGCCTTCCCCAACTCTATCACGCATGCTCTAAAGCATCCTCTAACGTCAGAATAGGCTTTCCATCGACCATCAATTGAGATGGAAAGTCAGACTAAAGTGCAATCGAGTCCCCATGGCATCCCCAGAACCGACCAAAATCTCGATGTGAACTGGGGTCTCATCACCATCGATAGAGGAACACCATGTAATCTAACTATCTCCACATATAATTTAGCCAACTTGTCCAATGGGTCATCATTGCTAACTGGGAGAAAATGAGCTGATTTCGTTAGTCCATCCACCATCACCCATAGCGGTATCAGGTTGTCTCCGAGTTCTCAAGCCCAGAATAAAAATCCATAGTATCTATCCCACTTCCATACGTGAACTCCGAAGGGGTCAGATTCTTCGCTGGCTTCGGTGCTCGTCTTACCTCACGACAGTTAACCGATACCGAAATCAGAATTTCCTTTTCATGCCCTTTCCACCTATAATGCTCCCTTGTATATGATACATCTGAAAGTTATCAGATGCATGGTACATAAATAAGAGGAGCTCTCTTCCATGATTTCTTTAGTTCTTATTTCAGTACACATTCGACTCTCTAACTATTACGCCATCAAGGTCTCTAACTGGAACTCAAGGTTTCCTCGCCACCACCCGCCCTCAACTTAATCATCTCAAACCCAAGCCTCGACTCTTCCTTGATCCGATCCAATTGTAGAGTACTAACATAAAAATGATGCCATATGTCCCCCACGCCCACTCCGCAACTGAACTCCCAAAGATCTCAACCTCATCAACAGGCTGGGAGATATACCATTCGCAAATAAGCACATAGGAACCCCTCCGCGGTCCGACTTAAGGCACTCAAGCCACTACATCGCCTTCCCTGATGGTACTCTATCGTGCAATCATAACCTTAGACCCCAACCCAACCACCCACACGCCTTCTTTTTTTTTTTTTTGTACTAAGCCTCTTCGATTAAAGATATATTGCGTGCTCTTATGATCGGTGAATATCCGGTTGTAGACTACAGATAATGTCTCCACTTCTTTAGAGCCAAAACCACCGCCGCTAGTCTCAATCATGGGCCCGCAGTTCCGCTCGCATGTTTCCTTTAATCACTGGAAGTATGTTTTTTCTCATTTAACATCCCGATCAAACACACCTTAACCTTTGTCCGAGGCATCACTTATAACCCATAAACTGGTCCCTTCACGGTGAAAGTAATAATGAGCCACACAACTTCCGTCTGGCCTTCAAAACTGCGCCGTATCTCACCACCTAATTTCTCAGATCCTTTTCATTAGATCGGTCAACTGGTTATATCTTCAAAATCCATCAAATAAATTTCCTGTAATAACTCGCCAACCCAAGGGAATCAGAACTTAAATAGGGAAGTGTTTCGCTCAATTATAGCTTCAATTTTCCGAGATCCAGTTACATACCTTCACTAAAATGGTTACACGTAACCACAAGAAAGCTACTTCATTCAACCAAAATCGGCACTTACTAAAACTTAGCGCATAACTAACGCTCTCTAAGAATCTACAATACTGTCCAGAGATGCTCTGCATGTTCCTCCGAATCCCAGTACATTGTGGGGAATGTCATCAATGAATACGATCACAAAACTTATCTAACACGCGATCAATAATCGCTCATCAGTCCATGAACACGCCAGGCATTAGTCAATCCGGGCCGGCATCACTAGAACTCTGTGAGGACCGTATCTCGCCTTTGAAGGCAGCCTAGAAACATCATTCTCCCGGACTAACTCCGATGGTAGTCTGACCTAGTCAATCTTAGAATATACCTAGATCCATGCAATTGGTCAAATAGCTCATCTATAATAGGAAGTTGATAACATCAAGTTGCGTATTGTCAACCCGATTCAAATTGCCTATAGTCTATACACAACCGTAGTTTCCATCTTTCTTCTTTACAAAGAGAACCGGGACTTGACGCGAGGTACTAGGCCTGGATGAGTTCTTGCTTACAATTCCTCCAATTGTGCCTTCAAATTTTTTCAACTCCTACTGCGCCATTCTATATGGAGGAATGGATATCGCTCAACTCGGAATTAGTTCAATAACGAACTCCAATTTCTCTATCCGGGGTAAACTCAAATATCATCCGAAAGACATCTAGGTAGTGAACTCTCTTGACTATGGGGATGTCTTTCCAGCCGTGGTCCCCTCTTGTCTCCCTATCCACTACAATGCCAAATAACCCCGCAACCTTCCGAAGCATTTTCGAGGCTGGCCGTATTAATGAGACTCGGGCACGCATCTCTTCCGATTCCCTAAATATCACGCCCGGGTTCCTCCGGTCGAACGACCCATTTCCTTCCATACAATCTATGTGGCTCGGCGCCTGGAGCAACCAAACATACCAAGATTATATCAACTGCGGATAATTTAACACCACTGTCCATTGAGGAACTTTATTCTGATCACCACCCACATCTCAACGATCCTTCGATACATAGCATCCCCATTGCAATGGAAACTACCATATCACCCATCATCATAGTTGGACTTATTTGTTCTCAAAGAAATGCACCAAAGAATGAATGAGTGGCTCTGTCTACCAATGATATGCACCGTGATCGTAAATCGACCCATACCTGGGAATCACACCGTGATGCATCCGCTCCCGTCAGAATCAGAAGACCTGATCCTGGCACGAGTACCACTGGTCCGCCAATCGGGCACCGCCGCTTCGTGACCTACCACGACTACTATGGGCAAATGCCACTTCGCTAAACGCACTTTACGGTCAATTGACCGCCAAAGCTGTAAATAAGTAACACGCCCGAGGTCTTCAAAGCATTAACTGGATACTTCATAGCACTTCCCGCCGTAATGAAACATCTCACATATTCATCCTCGTACTGATGCTCTCCGACATGTAGTGTGATAATAAGATGATCCAAAGATCTACCACCCCTAGGGCTTGGTGATCTGATCCATCCCGGCTAGATGCTACCCCATCCCAGCCTCACCTGGTCCATTTCCTTTCCTTTCTTTCTACTAGACCTACCATTATTCATCGACTAGTACTGGGAGCACCTTCTTACTATCCGCGCCCGAGTTAGGAAACTAAATCATTCCTTTTCACCTTTAGTGGTAAATTTTCTAAGCAAATCACAAGCATACTTTAAAAGTTTCTAAAACTTTTGCAACCATTTATTGTCAGAGATTCTAGTAAACACGAAACCCGTTCTACCGTGGCCTGTGGCTGTCCACGCACCTTTTCCACTCCAGGTGGTGGAGACCTCATGTCTACATCAAACACATAATAGTTGGGAACACTAACCCCATTCAACCATGGCACCACTCAAAAGAATCACTAATTACAAGTTTAGTCTAATTTATACGTCGATCAAGTGCCCCTCACTCTTCCGAGGCTCCATGCCCCACTCAAGTGCCAAATAATCAGATAACCCGACCCATCACAAGGCACTTCACAAACTGGTCCGCGCCTCGATGGTTCTGTGCTTGGGGCTGATCTATTAAAGCATCTTCCGATCTAGTGTGTGTCATATACTTCTGTAGCTTCGGGGCAAGTCCTAAGACTGACCTCTACTAATTCTCGCCCGCATAATGTTGTGAATTTCAAAGTTAAAAGATTCAGTGACACTTTTCAATATTTGATGCATGCAAGGATTTAGCAAAACAATATAGGTTGCAAAAAAAAATCATTATTATAAAAACAATTCTATAGGAAATACTGTGGAAAACGTATAAAACAGCGAACTATCGCCTAAATCGCTCGATACCAAGTTGATGTATTCTTCCTAGAAGATTGGGGAAATTGGCCGGCACTCGACAGAACTTCTCAACATAAGCTCGCTTCGACCGATAAGTTACCGCGAAGCGTTTTAAAATCAAACCGTATTTGGAAAACGGGTTATAAAATTTTTCGCTTCTATCAAAATCATTAATTCCTTTAGATTTAATCTAAAAATCCGCAAAGATAACGATCGCATTTCCGCGGTCATCAAGCCCAAAATACAAACCACCTGTGATAAACAAAATACACTCCCAATGTTTTCCAAAATGTCAAACTATAAATAACAAAGGACCGTCCTCATCAAAATATAGATATGATAAATCCATATAAGCTTATCATGAACCTCGTTTTTCAAAACCAGCGTATGTATATTTTACAAAAGATATTTACATATACAAAATGCCACATTTTAACTTTTACTAGTTTTAATTTACACTCATCTTATATATAATCACAACAAACAGTCTGTAGACTAAGGATCCTAGAAAGATCTTTTGGTCAGCACTGCACTGAAAAAATTATTTAAAACAAAACCGTGAGCCAAACGGGCTCTGAGGAGTACTATAAGTTCTAAATACGCTGTCTCTGCTTGTACCCCAATATGAAAATCTGTACATAAATGGTTGTAAAATTGTTTATGAGAAAACTGAAGTTTTTGCTAGCAGTTCATTTCAAAACTGCCTGGAACCATCGCCGTTGAACGAAACCGGCTCGAAACTAATTCACTGGCTGAAATCGGCTCAAAACTATTTCTCGCCGAAACCGTTTCAGTGGTGGTTGAACATTTGCGCCACCGTGAACCACTGGCACCAACCACCGTGGCCTATTTCCAAATACCTTGACGGATGCCTCTGTCCCTAACCGCACGGTAGTGAACCTAACACCACCCTAAGATATCCTGAACACGGTGGGATCTATAGCATAATGAAACCTCGGAACCAAAATGCTCTGGGTGAGGGAACCTCAACCAACACCTCATCGCTATGTACTAAGTCGCGCCAACTATATACCTCTAATGCGTAGGGCGACTCACTATATAACATATACTGATTCAACCTCAATTGCCAATTTCAGAAGAGAAAACAACATAATATCCCAAACATAACCTTGCCATGCAATAACCAAATACATCTCGACCGGAAACCCGAGAGTCAGGCATCTAGGTTTTGCTAAACCAGCCAAACTGCTTTCTAAACACTAAATCAAACTTTTCTCACAGTATATCAATTGGGAGTGTAAAAAAATGCTTTATAAATCTATATTTTCTGAAGACTTTACAAATTTGTAATTTAAACACTTTTTGCTTAGAAAATGATTTTGAGAATCTTTTCCACTAATTTTTCTAAATCTGTCGTTGACTCAGATTCTCACTGGATGCTCAAATCGGGCCACACAATTCATTCAAAATTACGAAATGCTCTGGTCACAACGTTTGAATCCATGAAACATATGTATGCCGTGAGAACTATATATATCTAACTTAACTGCATTCTAACAAAACTTTTTATCGTATAGTCCTAATCTGATATGGACATCGATATAATATGATGTGAAATGACCAAATGTCCATACATTGTTCTTCCCATAAAATCATCTGTTTAGTCAACTTGACTTAAGGGACTTTCCATATAGCCTAAAAAATACCCGAAACATTTCGAAAATCACCGACTTGTCCGAATTATACCCTCAATTCAACCCGAACTCGTCGGAAAAATGGGCCCCAAAATTCAGCCCCGATCGTCCAATACGGGCCCCACTCCTAAAAATCTAAACCTGAATTCCAAAATTTTGGACACCAAGTTTCACACCACGGCTTCCTAAGAAAATTTCAGTCATTATATAGCTTTAGGTTTTTAAATAACACAAATAGGCAAACTTTTCACCTTTGTAAAGTTTGGACAAAAGGCTAAGATATTATCTAGCAGCCTTCTTCGTATACCAATTTTGCCTTCTCATTCACACCCACATCCGAGCTCTTCAGAGATCCGAGAAAGAACCAAAGAAAATAAAAAAAGAAAATCGTCACCGGACGCCTCTCCACACGCTCAATTCTCATGTAGCTTGGTTTTTTTATTTTATCCCTTGATTTTCGCTTTTTTAATCTACCCATACTTTTTTCTTAATTATTATTATTATTATTTAGATAAATAATTTATATCTTTACCCAAATAATTTTTGTCCCGAAAAATTTATTTATCCTAATTGAATATTTGAATATTTTGTTATTTTTTCGTAGATTTTTCTAAAACCCGCTTTCAAAGGTTTTAAATCTAAACCCGTTTAGAATTAGAAAATATTCACATTCAATTTAATCAACTTTCAGTTAATGATTTTGTCTAATCCTATAGAACGCACACCATTGGCCATCCAGATCTAGAGAATTTTCTAGACTCCCCAACTAGTTTGGTAATTACTAGTTATTATTTTATTGATTGAACTTCCATTAATATACTTTCAATTCCTCACTTAATTGTAAAAGTACAATATTTGAAAACTTTATAATTTCAAATTTCAACTAATTTTCAAAATTCTATTACACTAAAAAATTAAGGAAGTCCTTGGCACTTACTACATACCGTACATCCTCCCTTGACACTGCATTGCTACAAGACTAATCGATTCACAAATAAAACTATGTGTTTGAAGATTTATATAACTTAGATAGGGGAACATTTCTGAGGAACTGTAAACCACGGTTTTCAATTGTAACAAAGATCAACTCAACTACTTAGCATAATATGAGTTAATCAATAATCATTTTGTAATCCAAACAATATTAGGGAATTAAATTAGTTAGAATGAATAATTAGTTCCTGGTGGGTTTGACATCCTAAATTGAAGGTTCACTTTATTATTAATAATAACCAAACATTTATAGAATTAGCTGGTAGAAAATGCCCAAATAAAGCCTTGTAGCCGCTGAGGGAGCCACAAAACTCATGAGATATTAGCTGAATAGTTTTACTACAGATTGGGGGTATAGTCAGAGTTTCCATTTCTTGTTTTCTTTTCTTATTTTTCTACTTATTAGGACTTCATTTTCTCATGTTTTGAAGGAATTATGCTTGAGTTTTGTGACGCCCAAAATCCGGAGGTCCGTGATTCACCCATCAACTCCAGCAATGCCCGTGAATATCGTGTAACCTTTTCGACACCATGTCCATTGTAAGTCCACGGTTTCACTGGTAGAGATCCAAAATTTAAAAATCGTAACGTAGAGCCTCCTTGGTAATGTGGAGCTCCAACATCCAAACCCAACCTATAAGAGCAATCACTCAGATCATCCGAGGCCCAATATAACATGGGTCGATCACATCAGTCCATTTATGAGTAAAATTGACCACAATATCCACATTCATAAAGATGCAAGGCTATATTAAAAGATCCAGGCGAGTCAATATAACTCTTAAGATAAAGGTACATGTCAAAACCAATTTGTTCCAAAATTTTACAAAGGAGTTATAGGCTTGGTAAGTCGCTTTTCACTCATGACTCAGATGAGAGCCGCCCATAATCCAGATATCCCACACTCCTAAATGTTTTCCAGATAGGTGAGCTGCGCTTAGTAGTGTAATTCCCATAGAGGCTACTTCCCACCTAAGTGCACATGCACAGTTCACTCGACAATTACATTCACATAAACATTCCAAGTAATGAGAAAAATTCTAGGTCGGGAATTCTACATGCCACATACATGGGAATGAGACAGACCATCAGGCACTATACCATAAGTCTTTACCGACTTCATCACAATGCAAATACAAGCCATGTAATCAAACTGATTGATGATTCTCATCCAATGACTTGTTTCCTTATAAACCAACCATGTGTCTTTGTGGGTAGCGACTTGAATCTCATCACATCGTCTGCATTTATACACTTTCTTTGACTTCATCATTCGAGTGTATTAGAACCGCAATTGGGCCTCCTCACCAAGGAAAGGCTCGAGAGCCTTCTTGCTATTACCCGACAAGTTTCCATGTCATGCGATCGTGCGACTCTACTGAACTTGGTTCAACAGTATTGAGTCACTTATCAATCACCAAATGTGTTATAGTTTAATCAGCAATTCACACCCATGAAATGTGGATCTGGTGTGATAATTAATGCACCATTGCATGTCAACGTCACGCCACATATGTAAATGAATGCCATGGACAACTTAAATCATACACTGGCCATGCATCATGGACTATCGCATCAAAGATGTGATATAATTTAAATAAAATGATTATCCTCACTGCCAATATATTAATACACATATATCAACAATTTATCTAACAACAACAAACAAGCATGTTATTACAAAATCAAGTAATAGTCCCTAAACCTCAAGGCCAAATGTGACAATGATATGTCACAAATAGCCCACAAACAGCCCCAACAAACTCTTAAACTCACTAGTAAATCGACCCTAAACATGCACAAAGTGGCCCCAACCGGCCTTTACAGCCACATGAGGTAATCCGGCAATCAATAGTTCTTTATTATAGACAAAATTAGACACTCGGGGTCACACCCTAGTCATTTTTTAAACATAATTAGGTGAAGAGTAAGTAATGCGAAATTTTCGCAATTATTATTTTGTTATGATAAAATTTTGTGTCCTAGGGACCTGTACAAGATACAAAGGTAAAGTGAATTAGATATAAAAACAGATAAAGTTGGTGAAGAGGAAGAATATGAGATGCATTAGCAATGGCATAAGTTGCAGCAAATAGAAGGGAGTTTGGAGGACCAAAGTGAATAAAGGAAAATTAGACCAAGTAGGTCTCTCTATCAGTGATTTTATAAATACAGGAAGAGAAAATAGGTATAGAGAGAAAGGAAGAGAAGAAGAAGAAGAAGAAGAAGAGGATTTCAGGTATGGATTACTATGGGTTTGTATGGATTTGTATGGATTACTATGGGTTTGTATGGACTTGTATGGATTAGTATGGATTTTTGGACTTTTGTATGGATATTAGTTTGTTCAATTTAGTGGTTTAGTTAGAATTCATCCTAACCTAGAGATTTGTTGAAAGTTGGGCCGGTAAAACCCTATTTGCATAAGATGAGTATGAATCCTCCCTGAGTATGTGGGATCTTAGTTTATGGATGTATGGATACCCGCTTGGAAGAAGCAACTAAGTTACAAGTATTTGTTAGGTTTGAAAACCACGACTTATATGTTTGGTTTTGGGTCGGGTTAGAACACACTCGGGAGATGTTTTTCTCCTTGAGAGTGTTACGAGAAGCTTTCTTTGATTTTTAGTTGATTTTGGAAAATGGACTAAATCAGAAACTGTAAATCATCCACGCCACGACGAGATCCGTGCCGTTGTAAGTCCTGACGCTAAGGTGTGGCATGTCCTACTCCGCCAGGCCGAGAGGGAGTTTGACAAGTCGCGTACTCGAGGTATAGCAGTTAATGCCAAGGCGAAGGTCGCGCCGCAACGTATGCTAACTATTCATGCATACATGTGTTTTTGTCATGTTTTATATTCATTTGAGGATCGTCTGATTGATCAATGAACTATAAGTGTAGCAAAGGATCCATCTAGTGCCAGTGTAAAGGAAAAATTGTGACTATAAGATAAGTATAGTAAGTTCCTGAACACATATAATTGTAGAATTTTCTGGAGAATTGTATATCATTGAATGATAATGACACCTCAAGTACGTAAGTGCACGATATACGATACTCCGACACATGGAGATCTACATCTCCCACCATTTAGTATACTTGCATTTCTCCGATTAGTGCGACATGACATTCTCTACTTCATGTTTCCAAGACTACAAGTTTTGTGCTACTATGACTCAATACTCATACCACCTTCAAATTATTGAAGGGGTCCTACTCATTTTATATTACTAGTCTAGTAGTCAAAACAGCTTATAATGATAAGAGTCTAAATAAATTCTAATAGAGTAAAGTAATGTAACATCATTCATTCAATGTGTACCACGGGTACCCAGATAAGTATAAGCTTCATATCACGGTACCCCACACAGATAAGCTCAGAACTCCTATGCGAGATCCGAATATATAAGTCTTCTATAAGTACAAGTATGTATAAGTTTGTTATATGAATTCATGAAAATTATGATATCTACACCAGAGATCAGACATCACATATGCTTAATATAAATGAGTATTATGCATGTGTATACATATAAGTCATATGTTCCTACTGTTAAACTTAGCACTGTGTTTCATCCAGAAGAGGAGGGGATCGCTCCCAATCTTCCGCAAATTGCTGGGCCAACAAACTAGAGTAATCGTAGGTTTTAAGCCTGACATGTAAATGTAAATGTACAATTTTTGTATATGTATATGTAAATGGACCAGGACTATACATGTATTGACACTCCAAACACTACTCACGTGGGTAGTTTTATTTGTATCTTTAGAGTATGATACTTTGATTCGCTATAAGGCTTAGCCTGCCAATGTTTGAAAATGCAAGAAAAACCAGAGGTTTGCGCCCCTTTCATCCTTCTTTAGCGGGGGTTAGTGACAAAACTGTACCTACATCCTATTATTAATAAAGAAACCACCCTAACAGCGTCCCTTTAACATGCCATATAAAATGTCCCCAAACAAATTTCCTTTTAATCTAGATTTTTAATCCAAACAATCCTTTGAACAGGTCATTACATAATCAAGCAATAACACCATAAAACTTCCTACAATTTCAGCCCAAAATAGTCCTATGATAAATTTGTCCCAAATCAACCAATGGGACTCACAAAATGTACAAAACAACCTTTTAAACATTCAAGCAAACCCCACAAATAGGCAAAAACGTTATAAAACCGTCCATAATATCCCTTAAACATCAATAAATCCTCTGTAAATATCTATATATATAAAACCAGCCACAAACAAGAAAAAAAAAAAAAAGACAATAAAATAGTCCAAACAACCCCTTAAACACTATCGAATAGCCCCTTAAACATTCACATAAAACCAGCCACAAAAAGGTAGAAATAAACCAAAGTAGGAAGGGCCCTATCTCTTGAAGAGCAAGAGAGATGGTATGTCTTATGAACACCTAAGCTTCACGAACTTTTGATTTTCCCCAACCTCCTTCGATCTTGGTGAAACTCTTCGCTTTTGGTACATTACGTAGCCCTCCTCGAGGAGATGAACTTTAGTTCTCATTCACTATCAGACCGACTGAACTCCAAGGATCGCCGAAAGAAGGCTTGATGCTTACTCCTTCTCTCCATGTAAAACCAACAAAATAAGATATCTTCCCAAAATCTTATTTTTCAACTCATCTTAATTTTATGACTTGCCCACACTGCAATACGTGTCCACAACTTGTTCGATCTGCTTTCATTTCAAAATAATACCATCATCCCGCTTTTAATTCAAATTATTTTTATATGAAAAGATAATTATTTTATTACTTCAAAATTTTCTTTAAAATCTCGTTGGGTCAAAGACACCAATTGCTCTAAATGTGAAAATCATTATCTCACTGTCTGATAACTAGATTCGTGGAGACAAACTAACGATGAGGTCCATTTTTTCATCCGAGATCTAGAATGTTTCAAAGTTTGCAACTCAGATCAGAGTGGCAGCCAAAATTCGCTTTTGCAATTTTAAAAGTTCAAATTCATCTGCCTTACATTTTCCTTCCTAAAAGAATTTCACCCTAAATTCACACATAAACACATACAAATACATGGTATTATGCAACAAATATTTAATATCAAATGAATAAAAAAAATTACCTTCATCCTGAAATAAGAAAGGATAATTGGTATGTATAGTGTCTTTGCGTTCCCATGTTGCCTCCTCTACTCCTCAATGTTGCCAAAATACCTTTACTAGCCTCATAGTCTAGCTCTCAGAACCTACTCCGGCAAGAACATCTATGATATGTATCAGTCCCTCCGGCGCTCTCCCCATCTGTATCAATGACAAACCACACAGATCCAGTATGCATGAGTCGGATCCGAGGCTGAGCATGAGAGTACATGTTGAACAATGCATACATGATCTGAGACAGTCAAGCGATAACGCCACAACTGCAAGAAGCAACTATATGTACCCTCTTGAGTACCTCAAGGGTCCGATATACTTCGCGATAACTTTCCCTCGTTGGTCGAACCCCGACCACTCCTCATAGGCATCAATTTCAAGACATGATCCCCACTTCAGAACTTGGGAGGTCGTCGCCGTCTGCTGTAGCTCTTCACGCCTGAGCGAGAAGACGCCAGATCAACCACCTTCTCGATGTGTCCTTAACTAAATCCGATCAGAGGGTCTTCTCCCACCTCCGTCCAACAAACTCAAGATCAACAAGGCCCTCCATAGTGCCATAAGCTTCAGAGGCCTAATTGACAGACTATTGTTGTAGGCTTTTTAACCCACCAAGGGCAAATGCTCTTCCCAAATCACCTCGAGATCTAGGATTTGATGCTCATAGTATGTCTTCTAAAGTCTAGATAGTCCCTTCGACCGAGAGTCCGTCTGGGGATGAAAGCAAGGCTCATCATCAACTTTGTCCCATACTCATTGGAAATCCTTCCTGTGTAATAAGCCAGAAACTAAGATCCCAACTGATACTATAGATACTGCATCTCATGTAACCGAACAATCTCCCATATGTACAACCTGCAAAATTCTTCTAGAGTGAAGATCATCCGCATAGCCAAAAAGTGTGCCAACTTAGTAAGTCGGTCTACTATCACCCATACTGCACAGAGCCTCAAAACTGTGGTAAGAGATCCATCTTGACATGCTCCCACTTCACCCAAATACTCAAGGCCGGGCTTAATCCTACCGTCTCAGGCTCAACCTTTTACCGACACGTGAGACATCAACTAACAAAATCCTCAACATGTTTCTTCATCCCACTCAACATCGGGTGATGGTACCATGGAAGATCTTCAGCACCGGATGCATTAATGAAATGGGAGCAGTTTGAACTCCCTATGACTCCTCTAAGATCTTCGACTGTGTGGAACTACACCTTCCCTTATACCCGAAGACTACCATCCGTGAATGGCCCAAATTCTTCTCGTCACTTCTATCCGATCGCACCGATCCTCGATGGACAATATCTTCGTGTCCCCGCCCTGGGACTCGATCACTCGCCTCTGGGGAAGGCGAGCCACTAAACCCCAAAGTACTGAGTCGAATCCCTGTGAGGTGCGTACCTCAAACCATCCTCCCAACTTCAAGCATTCCACTCCCTGGAAGCAATACCACCAACACCGTGACTTCCAACTGAGCATCGCCACTACATTTGCCTTACCGGAATGGTAATCAAAGGTGAAGACATAGTCTAACCACTTGGCGCTGTCATGTTAAGGTCCCGCTGTGTAAAAATGTACTGCGACTCGTGGGTCCGTACAACACTCGAATCGTCATCATATATAGATAGTGGCGCCAAGCCTTCAAGGCAAAGACAATAGCCACCAACTCCATGTCATGTGTGGGGTAACTCTATTCGTGGTTCTTTAACCATCGAGAACCATAAGCCACTACCCTCCTAGATTGCATTAGAACACATCCAAGTCTATCCTTAGAGGCATCACAATGCACTGTGTACCTTTGTCCCCTTTCTAGAACTTTCAGAATAGGAGCTAAAGTAAGTGGAATACCTTCTCACATAAGTCCTTCCACTCAAACTTGACCTCCTTCCAGGTCAATCTCATCATAGGTGCAGCTAATCTGGAGAAGTCCTCAATGAAACTCTTGTAATACCCTGCTAATCCTAAGAACTATATATCTCGGTGACCACTCTCGGGTCCTTCCCAACTCATAACTCGCCAACCTTCCAGTCCAGTTTGATACACTGCCAACACCACATGCCCTGCAAGAATTTCACCCCGCAGCTGTAAAAAATCATACTTACTAATTTGGCATACAATTGATGGCCCTGCTGTCTGAGAACAATCCTCAAGTAACCCTCATGCTCCTCCTCAACTTAGAGTAGATCAAGATGTCATCAACGAAAACCACAACGAACTGATCTAAGTAGGATTGGAACACCCTATGCATGAGATCCATGAATGTCGCTGGAGCATTCTTCAATATGAATGGCATCACTATGAACTCAAAATGCCCATATCGCATCCTAAATGCTGTCTTAGGGATATCTGCCTCCCTAACCCTCGATTAATGGTAACCGGTGTGGAGATCTATTTTGGAGAAAACCCGTGCCCCTCTCAACTTATCAAATAAATCATAACTTCGAAATGGCAAAATTTCCATTTGATAGTAACCCTATTCACAGACGGTAGTCTATGCTAAGTGTCTTATCCCTTTCTAGCATAAGTAGCTAAACCCAAATGGTCACCAATCCACCTACCTGACCACCTTCCCTTTCCAGTCACTCCAGCACCCACTCACCTCAACAGGAGCACATGGGAATCTTGACTTAATGGACTTTCCATAGAGTCTTAAGAACACTAGAAACGTGAGTGTCCAGACGAAGCAGACCTTTGAAGTCAGTCCTCACATGAGTAAACAAACCCACCCCGACCAAATGCACTCACCCTCGCCTCCACTCATTCGCCTCGACCGGGACCGGGCCTTGCGAGCCAAAAGCCTCCACACCCACTACTCCCCTCCACAAGCACATGTTCAGAATCTCAACTCAATGGATCATATCTGGTAATAACCCTGGTGAAGTTCGACGAAGAAGAAACCTTCCAAGTTGGAGGTCCACATGAGTAATATTCTCACCTGCCACCCTCTCTCGGCTCATTCGACCGACCGCCTCACGACACCTCTCTAGTACCCACCGCCTCCACAAAGTAATAATGGCTGGAACTGGACTCGTCGGCTTTCCATAAAGTCAACAATACCCAGCCAGAAGTTCAACGAATAAGCTATGGACCTTCCTCGATGTTAGAGGTCTTCAGCAGTAGTAGTCAAACCCAACTAATGATCCGGAGCACGACCGAGCTGGATTTAATCTATTAGATCGTCGTCAAGGTGTTCACTACAACTTGTCTATAGAGGGTCCGAATCGAGGAACACCAAAATCTAACATCACCCACTGACTTGAGATACACCACCTGAAGGACTCACTCGCCAAATTTCTTTATTTCCAAACCAAATCCTAACTAATTAATGATATAAAAATAGGTGATTTCCTGGTTCAAAATGCAACCAAACATCCCCTGGGGACAAGACACCACGATAACCCATGCAGAAAAGAACCAAAGTGTTAGAGAAGATTCCACTTGAGTTTGCCTAACTCCCGATTCTGTTCTCTACTTGTAACTCTTGTCACGAGGGTGGATTCTTCCTCTTGCTTCTCACTAAAAACCGATAGTCCGAACTCCGCTTAAAATCTAGAGAAACAGAGCTCATTCTAACTCTTCCTCTCAATTTGGTTTGTCTTTTATCTCTCTCCTTTCCTCCTCCCAACCAAGATCCAGAAGATAGGTGTCAGGCAGAGGATGTCCTCCCACTGCCACTTGTCCACTTCAAGGGCCTTTGGATTACACCTTATCCACCTCATCCAGTCTACCATGGATTTTCAAACACACTATTAGTACAAGTGCTGCATGTCTCCCCGGTCCCATTAGAGCCTGTAGCGTTCACCTATTCTACACATGAAACGTGGCACCTCTGGAGTCACCACAATGTGCCAAGTGTCCCGCACCACTCCCAGCGCTCAAAACGTGAAATTGACTGCCTCAAATTCAATACAAATGACGCTGGTAGCCAGATTTCATCGTCTAAACTAGTGTTTCTCATATGAGATTCAGAATAATTTCGGATTTTGACCAAATGTCGTATTACAGATGAGTCCAAAACTCATTAGATTTAATCCATTTTTCTCAGTTTATAATGAGAATAACGCTAATTGTCTAAAACTGATAATGAACAAATCGGAATTTATAAGAAGTCACAAATAAATCAAAATTTAGCAAAATCATAAGAAATCACTCAAAGAAATCAAGTCAAACTGGAATTTAACACATAAGAAGCTACATTTCCAAATAATTTCAAGTCGACACCAACAAATTTGGCTTGAAGAAGCAGTCCAAGAGGATCATAAATGTGACTGGGTTAGCGAAGTTGGAGACAAAATATGACTGTCAGATTAAGCGCGCCAATGTGAGGCCATGTCGCGAGACGACATGGCGTCAATACACCGTAAGATAAAGATGTCGTGATACCACCTGATGGCTGGCGTTGAGCCACGCTTGTGCCACACAGAATACCTTTCGGTGTAAAAGAAGTCGCAACTAATTTGAAAGAAGGGACTTGTCATTAATTCTAATAAAAGAATGAAGAATAAACATCAAGGCTCACTAAACCAAATCAAGACGGCACTGCAGAACTAACAAGAAGTAGATATGATGTCGCGACACCAATCTGAGAGAATTTCACAGCAGAAGAGCTTAAAGACATGAGTAGGTAGTGAGACCAATAGAAGTTGCACAAAGATTTTAAAGACCGAACATGAGGTCGACAGCTTAGAACAGAGAGACATCAAAACACTAATCCTGAAGATGTTTGATTTGCCCTTCCACGGTCGCACATCGCTTGAATAAAGTGAAGGCGACGCCATTTAGTGTTCGTGACATCACAAGATAGAAGGCCGACGCCTCACAGAGAGATTTTACATCGGGCTGAGAGTGGTGATGGTCGCCGCCCATCGCGAGTTTTACATCACCGCAAAGAATGGAGGCGTCGTAACGCCATTTAGCCGCCGCGACATCATATCCAAGAGATCAAGACAAGTCACGGCCAATAGAAAAGCTTCCACGACATCAAAAGAGCCTGCGGCATAACATTGAAGTCACGACGCTGATTGAAGTTTCACGACCGGGTGAGCTCAGCAACATTTAAAGGTGAAGTCGCGGACGCCATTCAAGCGTATCGTGACAATGTTAAGGAAAGAAGGCTATACGCCATTGCAGCTGGGCCGCGAAGATCGATCCAAGGGGTAGCAAAGGCAACGCTGACCGATAAAAGCTTCCAAGCATGCACGAATAGAAAATGAAGTCGCCATCGCATGATCAAGTCACACCGTAAAAAGAGATCACAATGCAAAGACGTAAGTCGCGACGCAGATAGAAGCCAGAACATCGCAACAAATTAAGGCGCAATGCTGAAGTCGCGACGTGAGATAGCGCTGGCGATCGAACGCGCCTATGTCGTATCAAGAAGTTCGCGATGTAAAAGAGAGGTCGCGACATCAAGTCAAGGTCGGGACACAGAATGAGTCACAACAAACAAACGGGCCGCGATTTAAAATCCACAAATGTGCATCGGTTAGGCCCAACTCAAACCCTATAACACGGCAATGCCATCAAAGAAAGCGTACCTGACTCATCAAAGAAGTCCGCAGCTGGTCAGTTTAATTTCTTTCTTCTTTGTTTTGCCGCTATTTTTGGGACAGATTAGAGTAGATCACTATCGCCATCTCACTGATCTCAATGTTAGTTGTTGAAGTTGAAGCCAATGCACGTTATTTTCTTCAACATCGCTCAAGTTCGCTTGACGTCCAAACAAATCCTTGTACCCGGGAACTCAGCCAGATTTATTAGTTCTTGATCGAGAGCCATAGCTAGTGTAATTAAGTAATTTAAGTTCCAGCTCTTGAATTTACTTCATAAGAATTCATCTTTTCTCAAGATAATTATCAGAACACCCAATCTCACTTAATCGCTTAATGTTTGAAGTTGATGGTTATTCATCCAAGATAGTGTCTCAGTACCTAATAGGGATTGTTTCATACTGACGCAGTGAGGCCCTGAGTGACACAGAAGGCATTCCCCAGAGTTGAACCATCTCTCAAGGGTATGTGGAACCTAATATCAGATCTAATGGGCTTTGAATTTTAATCGATAAATCTTCTTCTCACTGAAAACTAGAATATTGAAGATCAACAAATTAAATTGTTGCAGAGTTCGCCTTGATTCAACAATAAGTTCAACTCAATAGCAAGGATCATAATCATGCAAAGAATGAACCGTTCAATTTTGAGGATGAAACGTATAGTAAACCTATGCTTAGCCTTCATGTCTTAGAGCTTGTTTGATGCCCATGTTTGGGTATGAAGTATTGAAAAGAAAGGTACCACATGCAACAAGGCAACTCAGACAAAAGTAGTTATCAAATCCTTCAGTCAAAAGAAGCCAGGAAGATTAGATGAAAATGTGTCATTACGAGAGATCCACTTTGGCATTACCTTTCCTTCTTGACGGATTCACAGGTTCAGAAGTAAAGCTACAGTTATTCCAGATGAATTGATGTTTCACATCACTTGTATTCTTCAATGCTCCTTTAAAAAACTAACTCGATCGCCATTTCTTTATTTTTTTTATTTTAGTTTTAAGCATTATTTCATTTTGTTCTGAAGTTTACATTTTATTCTTATTATTTTTCACAGTTGTTAGGGACATAACACTGTAAACTAGTCCAAATAGTATACAGAGCTTGAGTAGTTGGGTAATGATCGAGAATCTTTAGATTCTCAGGGATAGACATTTTGACTTAAATCCACCTTATTACTTGTCTGACCGGAGACACTTATAATCCATGGATCAAAACCAAAGAAATCTATCTACTCTAAGGAAAACTGCTTTTTAATCTGCAGATAATTGCAAAGAACATAACAAACAAGTTTCATGGGATATTTGCATTGGGATTAATAATAGTCTCGGGAATAGTGTCATAAATTTAGAGTATGTATTTTGGGTCCAAAGGAACAAGTTTTTAGGAATTTAATCCTTTGGAATTGTTACAATATATAATAGAAGGAACTCAAAAGGCCTGCCTGGAAGGAACAAACTCCAAAGATAACTCCAAAGACTTCACAGTGATGAGCAACTCAAAAAAATAGAGTACTTTTCTCCCTACATAAAATTCCTGTGGAAAATTGAATAGAATGCATTTTTGAATTCATCAGAAACTATTAAATGATTTAAGAATGTGTAAATTAATAAGGAAATGAAAAGATGTCCTGACTAACAAATTTAGGCAAGTGCATCTAAGTAGCGAACACTCGATTTTTATGTCGCGATGAATCAGGCTCACAGAGCCGAGGTCGCAGGACCAGCTCCAAGACTCAAGGAAGAACAAGGGTGTCAGAAGGCATCAAAATTCTATGTCATGAAAAGCAATCAGTAGTCGACTGAACTTCAGATCGCGACAAGAACCATTCTTCAAAGAGAGTGTGAGGGTCACACAACCTCAAATATCAACACTGGCGTCAAAGCTCTGATGATAATCTATCTTCTCCGCAAGCATTATGGTTATAGACAAACAAGAAGGAAGTCTAGCATCGAGACATATTAACTGGCACTTAATTTTGCCTCAAATTTAATGATGACACAATCGCAATAGAATTAAGTCATGGTTAAACACAAATAAATGAAGCAATAGATAAATAAACACAATAATTGAATTGTAACCGTTGAGAAACTCCCTCTCCACACTATCTCCTTCCTCAAGCAAATACAACCTTTCTTATCTTCAAGACATTTCTGTTCTAATTTAAAACCCTAACTAACTCGTCTCAGAAACCTCCGATTAACACCTTCAAACTTCATCCCAAATCTGACAAACTATGGAGGAGTATATACTGCATCTGTGGAAGTTCATTCGAACCCGAAGGGAGAACAGTCGTTGAACAAACTGTGGTTCAACCACTACAGCAACAGAGAAAAGTGAAAGAAAGATATGTTAGAAAGAAGAGAAGATTAAACGCCTTTGAAGTAGTTTCCGCTAAGAAGCAATTTCTATGTCAAAGTGATTTGGTGGGAGAAAGAGGTCAACAACTCATCTCGCCTTCAAGGAATTGATATAAAGAGTGTGGGGAGAACTGCAAACATCAAAAGTCCGTTACAAAGAATAACCGAGAATTTTACTCCAATCCTAGTTTGGGAGGAGAGAACCTGCTTATGTCGTGAGGAGCCTGTGCCATGGAGCCAAGACTATTAATGATGTAAGGGATGGAAGCTGATAAAATGGATCAAAATTCAAGAATAGATAGAACAACCCAACTGAGAAGCTTGCGAAAAATTAACAAGACGGTAATAGGAGTGGAAGAAAGGAAAAGGAGAGCAGACCTTCGAGCAGGGGGAGATTTGAGCAGTCTGTATTTTTATCCTCTGCTATGGTCCCACTATACACTGCCGCATGAAGAGAACAAAAAACAGTCCTTCTGCGCCATAGCATCAAGGGGGTACAAGATTGACTGAATGTTATTGAAAATTCTATAATGAGGCAGCTCATGAGGTAATGGTGGATTGATCCTCATCTAAATATCATCACAGCGGTTATGTATTAGGGCCTGTGCATGGGAACGGGGAAGAAGAAGAAGAATGCTTAAAATTTCACCCCACCACCTTGACCTGAGGCTAAGGCCAAAGAATCGTAAAAGGGGGTCATAGTAGAATAACTGGTGATTGAAAATGAAACACACAGTAAAGAGACACCTTCAAGAGGAGAAGAAAATATGGAAGTACATCAAGAGTGGAATATTTTTATGTTTCAAAGGGATAGAGAGAGCAAGAAGAAATAGCCCAGACTTTCTAACCACTCGGCCGCCTCTCCCCACATAGTTCAGCAGAGTAGTTTCAGAACTCCGTGAAAGCTCTAGGGCTCTGGGGCAATAATCAACAATGGAAATGCTCGGGCCCAATCTGCAAGTATACAGCCAGGAGATAGAAATGAACCCCAGAAAGCCCAGAAGAGGCTTGCGAAAGCATTGAAGAGAAGAGAGATCACACTGGGAAGAAGAGATGAATGTAAGAGTAATATCCACATGAAGTCGAGATGAAAAGAAGAGATCAAAATAATGTTAAGAGATGAGCAGAAAGGAGGAGCAAAGAAAAGATCCCCGGAGCAAGAGGAAAATTTAAAAGGAATGGAGGAAAGAGCATCAAGATCCATCAAGAAATTAAAGCTAAGCCAAGGAATCATCTTCCTACAACAATCGCATGATCGTGATTCTCAACTCTTAAACCTATAAAGGAAAATGATTTAGATCAAGAAAGTTAAGACTAAAGAAGGTATCAAGGGATTCAAGTTCATACATGTCAATGTTCAAGGATTTCTGAGAAAAGGATGAAGGACAGATCAAGAGCTTGATGATAAAGATGCCTCAAGAGCAAGTCTGGTTTGAAAATTTGATCACAACAACACCCTTTCTTTAAATTTTAAAGTCACAGGACTAAATGGAACTAGTATAACTTAACGCAGAGACCGGGCAATGGTAGTGATAGACTAATAAAAGATTTATCTCATGCATGAATTGATCCCTAAAGAGCATCGAAAGGGAGAATGTCAAGAAGAAGAAGAGAACTGAATGAAATTTCTAAATTCAACTCTACCTGGCTACCTCGATCCTTCATCCCCAACATCTTCGCTTCCTCCCTCAAAAAGAAAAAATAGATCCCTTCCCATTGATTTATCCTCTCTTTTTCTTCCTCTTCTGATTGTTGTTCCCTAAATCGTTGCATCACATTATGAATAAAACAAGAAAATTTGTGAAAAGGAAATAAGCTGCTTGCTTGCAAAGTAGATTTATTGTTATTTTATTGCTTGCTTGGAACTAGTTAAAGTAGTTTGACTAGGAGATAAACTTGAACAATAAATAATTGCAAAATCGTGGCATGAATAAAGAAACTGGAATTAGGAGGTTTAATTGTCATGATTCAAGACATTGCAAAATTGGAAAATTATTGTCATAGAACAAAATACTTGTTAAAATAATGTAAGTATACAAAGAATAAAAAGTACAAGTTTTAAGAAATAATACATTGGTCAACAAAACTTATGAAACTTTTGATGAATTAGGAGTACCTTCTGGAATTCGATTTAGAGTCTACAAATTCAGAACTTGTTTGATTATTGATTGGAGGAAATTCTAGGTGAAAACAACTAACAAGAAATGATAGGCCATATCCTCGGCAAATAAGCCTTTTAAGTTTGTACCTCAAAATAATATGCTTAAGCATATTCTTTAGTTCCCTGATGAGCCAAATAAGCCTATTTTCCAATAAAATAAAGAATTGAAACCGAACTCCTTCCTTGCAATAAACTCACGTGAAAGAAACCCAAATTATCTGGCTTCTAGTTCAAGAAAGTTAGTATAAAGGAAGAACAAGCTCAGGGAATAATATTCTATTTTGACAAGAAGGTTGAAGAAGCAAAGAAGTGTAAGCTAGTGAACAAGAATAAGTTTTAATCTTGTGGGCCTATTTCTCTTGGAACAATTAAGCTCTTAGGTAGTGTCAAACACCTAGCACCCTAATGCCAACTGCATGGGAGTTACAGCCTCAAAGTTCTCTAAGAGTAATAGGAAAGCCTAAGACAAAAGACAGACTATATTCCAAATCTTAGAGAAATAAAGCAAAGGAGTTAAAAAGAACAAAGGAATCTCGCTTAATCAAGTACATATGAAAGTTGAAAATCTATAAAAAAGAATCTCAAAAAAGAGAATCGTGCTAAGATTAAGGAGAATCTGGGGAAGGAAAACAAAGAAGAAAAAGAAGAAAGTCGAGGCAAACAATGTAGAGAGACAAGATGGAAACCTGGTACTTACAACCTAAATTTTTTCCATTATCTACCCACTCACTTAAGCCTATAACATTACAAGCCCCGAAAGACTCTATTGATTTTGAAGGTTGAATTTACCTACACAGAAAGGAGATCAATATGAAAACAAGCATATGGGACTTTGATAAACAGTCTAAGAAAACTCCCTAAGATTAACCATTCAAATATGAAGTTGAAAAGGATTGATGACCGCATAATAATAAGGTACAATGACTTGAGCAATAAACTGCAAATACATTAGTTTATCAAGAAATTTTGTATTGTAAGGCATACTCATGCCTTGTTCTTGCATCAAACCGAAATTTGAAATAATAAGGATATCTCTAAATTCCATATCGAAAAGTGTGGAACAGAAAAAGAATGTGGAATAAATCTAAAATGTCCTAAAATTCTTTGCCTATTTGTTCGAGGACAAAATAATTTCTTCTTTTCTTTGTTTGACAAGCAAAATTTTAAGTTTAGGGAATTTTGATGAGTCCAGAAAACTCATTAGATTTTTAATCCATTTTCTTCGAGTTTATACGAGAATAACGTCAATTGTCCATAACCTGATAATTGAATCAAATTCCACTTCAGAAAGATAAAATCACCCTTAGGCAAAACATAAGAAATCAGCCTGCAGCAGAATTGAAGTCAAAACTAGAATTTAAATCGCGACAGAAAGGCCGCTGTTTCAGTGAATTTCAAGTCACGACACCAACAAATTTGACTTCATAAAGAAATCAAGAGCAATAAGCTAAGTCGTGGACTCGAAGAAGGAAGTTGAGACAAAATATAGAATTTGGTCGAGATTAAAAGAAGGCCAATGTAGAGAGCCTAGCGTCGCGACATCACATGAATGTCGCGACACCAAAAAGGAGATAAATGATGTCATGATACCACCATGAGGTTCTTGATACAAGGAGCTGTCTACAAAGCCACAAAGAACGCTCTCTCGTGTAAAAGCAAGTCCAACTAATTTTGAAAGAAAGGACTCATGTCACACCTTGACAAAGAATGAAGAATAACACCAAGGTCAACGTAAACTCCAAACTATTTACCAGAACTAACGAAGAAGCAGATGATGATGTCGACACCACTCCTTCGAGGCTCACAAGACATGTGAAAGCTTAAGTAAAGAGACAGTGGAGGTAGTGATTTAATCGAACAGGAAGCTAAGTACAAAAGATTTTCAAAGAGACTAAAACATAGAGGTCATGATAGCTAGAATGCATAGAGACATCAAAACAATCAGATGTCGCGACGTCAGCCGGCTCGCGGCATCACTGAAGTAGCGTGAAGCTCGCGAGCCGCCATTTAGCTGGGTCACTGACATCACTTGACAAAGGAGGCAGAAGGTCGCACGTCCTTCCAAGAGGTCGCGACATCGCCATAATGAGGCACCACACGTCCCCGCAGTCTCCGACATCGGCCAGATAAGGAAGACGGTCGACGCCCTTCCGCATTCGCGACATCGCCATACGCAAAGAAGGTCGCGACGCCCTTCGAGGTAATGGCTATCGCTATAAGGGAAAGATGGTCGCGACGTTCACCGCAGGTCGCGACATCACCAAAGAATGGGAGGCTGACGCCATTTAGCCGTTGTAAACATCATATCCAAGAGATGTCAAGACAAGTCAATGGCAATAGAAAAGCCTAATGACATCAAAAGAGCTCCATGCTAGTTGGAATATCAAGTCATGACGTATGATTGAAGCTCGACCCCAAAAGATCTTTCTACAAATACGTAGCTGTGAAGTCGTGGACGCCATTCAAAGGGTCACATGACAACAGGCCATATGAAAGAAGGTCACGCCATTTAGGTCGAAGACGATCCAAGGGGTGTTAAAGGCGTCACACTGTATAAAAGCTTCTACTACAGACCGAACGTAGTGTCGCGACGTATGATCATAGCGACCAAAAGAGATCACACGTGTAAAGATGAAGTCGCGACGGAAGAGAAGTCATGAGACCGTAACGCACCTCAAGCGTAATTGTTATCGCTGGGACGTGAAAGAGAAGTCATGACATCGTAATTACCATAAGTGGGAAGATAGTGTCACTAATGCGAAAGAGAAGTCGCGATCGTATCGTACCATAACGTAATCGCTGAAGTCGCGACGCAAAAGAGAGGTTCGATGATCAAGTCAAGGTCGTGATACGTAAATGAGTCATACGAACAAAACAAATGGGCCGCTTATCTTGAAATCCAACAAATAGGTGCATCAAGAGCCCAACTTCCAAACCCTATATACACAATGCTACTCAAGAAAGCAGCTTCTCGCGCCGAAGAGAAGCCCTAGGTAGCCGGCTCGTGGTAGTTTAATTTTCTTTTCTTTTCTTTTCTTTGCTTTGTTGTTATTTTAGATTAGATTAGAGTAGATTACATTTCATTTGAATTTCCTTGATCTGATGTTAGTTGTTGAAGTCAAGCCGAATGCAGAACGTTATTTTCAAATTATCGCCGGTTCATGAACCAAACAAATTTTTTGACCAACTTCCATTTTTACATTTACAATAGTTCTTTATCGAGCCAGCGCTAGTGTAATGAAGTAATTTAGAAACCCGCCTGTTGAATTTACTCCGCTGTTAGAATTTATCTTTTCTTCGCAGTAAATTTATCGTAGCGCCCATCGAACTTCGGGCCTCGACCGCTTGTCAGTTTTGTTTATTGTTGTATTCATCCGGAATATTAGTGTCCTATAATTAATAGGATTTCCTGTTTCATACTCCGATTCTCCCAGAGGCCCTCCGAGTGACATGCCAGAGAAGGTACTCTCGAGCTTAACCATCTCTCAAGGGTATGCGAATCCCAATATTTGGGATCTACGGCTTTAGTGAATTCTAATCGAGCAAATCTTCTTCTACTTTGAAAACCAGAATGAGTTGAATGACTTATCAATTAAAATGAACAGAGTTCGCCGATTCAAACAAGAAGTTCAATCCCGTGTTGAAGTAAGGATCTAACTACTGAGTAATGAACTGCTCCAATTTTTGAGATGAGAAACTAGAGGTAAACCCATGCTTGTTTATGCTCCAGGAGCTGTTTACAAATTATGTTCTGGTATGAAGTATTGAAAGAAAAATACCTTAACAAGGCAACTCGACAGCAGTTAGTCTAACTCTCGTCTTCAAAGAAAACAAGTGGGAAGATTAGATGATGAAATGTGTCACATCGAGAGATCCACTTGAAATACCTTCTCCTTTGACGGATTCTCTAAATCGAGGTTCAAGTAAGTAAAGCTACAAAGTTGTCTCCAGAATTGATGTTTCACAATGGGCCATTTCAATGCTCCTTTAAAAACTAACCGATCAATATTTTTATTTTTTTTTATTTAGTTTAAGATGATTTCATTTTGTTCTAATATATATCTTACTCTTTCATTATTTTCAAGGTTGCTAGATATCAACAAAATCAGTAGTCCAAATAGTATAGCTTTGTGAATGCAGTTGATTGAGGAATTTTTGAGATCTCTGGGATCGAGCATCCGACTTTAAATCCACTTTATTACTGCTCGACCAGACACCTCTGCGTAATCATGGATCAAACCGAAGAAATCTATCTACTTAAGAAACGCTTTAATCAAGATAATTGGTAAAAGAAACATAACAAACAAGTTTCATGGCATTATTGTCAGATTAGACAATAGTCCTTCTGCAATAGTGTCATAAATTTGTATATGTCTGGGTCCAAGAACAAGTTTCCTCGCTTCTCCACAGCAACTCGGTCTCAGAATGCCCATGTTGAGATTGGAACATGCAATCTCCACTGATCGGTAGAGTCCCAAGTGTTCCCCATCTTTGGATAGTTGACCTGGTTTCCACCTCGTACACGACTCCCCGCCCCAACTCCATGCGAAACAAAAAGTCTTCTACTTCTTTCTGGGTCGGAAGAAGATTGATCTTCCTTCCAGTAACACTCAGCACCCATATCTCGATGCCTCCATATGTCATCTACCCCTCCTCTAACGCCGCCAGAGGATGATGTGCTCTTCTAGTGCCGGAGGTCACTAATCTCGCCCGACTCACCATTGCATGCTTTCTCCGTGGCAATCATGGCACCGTCGTACCAAGAGCTGGATGAAAGCTTGTCATCCCGAGCCTGGCAGGGCACCCGACTATTGCCCCGTCCACTACCTCAATTTCACATTCCCACTTAAGTATCTACACAAGTTAATTGGGGCCATTGAATTTCTATGAAGTACCTCAAAGGTGTAAACATGTTCAGACCATTCACGCACCGCAAATTCTTTTTTTTCGGACCATTCGATCCATACCTCAAACCAACCCCTAAGGTTATAATATTTTCAACCCTAGTGTTCAATATTTTCTATTCTATTTACCGCTATATAATTCAATAAATACATACAACATTAATCACTTAACAATCATTTTAATACACAATGAATGCATGATCTAACCCATGCCCATTGAGTCCTAAGTAATCGTATACCTAACTCCTTGATAGTTGCCATACTGTTTATGCCCTTAGGGTACCTGTACCTATGCTCGGAGTTACTTATGTTGTGAATGCATCGAACCATACTTATGGATACCCACACCCAAGCTCCCTTTAGGTAATCGCTTACCCAAGCTCGATACGTTGTGACGTCGTTCGTGGAGCCCGCATTGACAACCCACAACTCCGCGGAATACATGCAGTCATTGAGTGTCTCAATGCCACAAAATGAGTGTCTTTCTAATTCCAGACACAACATGAGTAAAATGGCCTAGGCCCCTCATCCATACTCATTGGCCCATGCATACCAGCAAACCATGCATTTCTATAGGATTCAAGAGTTATTACATCACTTAATACAAAACATATATTAAAACCTAGTTCGTTCTAATATATACACAAAATATACCCGAAGTTACAACCCACCCCCGTCTATAACCCTACTATAGCGCCAGTCTACCAGATCAGGTTCCAGATCTGAAGGGAGATTCCACTATGAGGTGAGATGCTTCCAGTAAGTGATAATCTCCTGCCATGCCACTCCTCGTTCAAGTGCCCATGCAATAAAACACACAGTTATCTAAGTGAATTCATGATTCCTACCAGTTGTTCATATGTCATGGATGAGAATTTTGACACCCACCCTTTCCCCACATCCCAAGCCCTCACTAACTCCCCTACGCGATGCCTAAGCTACAGTGTGAGAAACACTGTTAAAACAGTAGTTTTGTTCCTAAAAGTCACATACCAATTTTCGATAAAATTCTATTAAACAACTCCGAGGAATTGATAACTCTCCGAACAATATGGGTCATCCTCCGACATGAGTCATGACAACTCTTCTAGGTAATTCTTCGAAAATCTTCCCATGAAATTCATTTGACAAACCATATTTTCATGTCACAACTCATACCTACCGTCGGTTGTTCGAGATATGAAATGCAATACGCCATTTCATAATAATTCATGCTATTATATCACATGCATATATTAAAGAAATTCATACAAAGCAACATGCTTATTCATTCATAGTAATAACACCCAAAATTAGTCACATGGCTAAATAAACAACCAGCACCCATCTCTGAATTACCCAAGGCATCAAGCACCAACAACACAACATGTTATTCAAACATAGCAATAACATATCAACAATAGTCAAAGCAACATATAGTCCATGGTCGCCGAGAATCGTCTAAAACCATCAGAGATTTCACACTCACCAAATTTGCACCAAATGAACAACCACTCAGGCCTCCGAACATCCCTAACATCAAAATGGCTCTTATCAAAAAAAAAATCAAGTAGGAGAAAACCCCTACCCAATACAATAGTCTACAACATGCCATACAATGGTCATGTTATATCCCGCTTATTCATCATTCTTGATTTAACCACAGTCTGCATACTTAGTGGAAAAAACATAGATTTGTAAAGGTTATGGTCACCATCATCTCCAAAAGGAATATGGCTAAAAATCTCGACTCAATGGGCTTCCATGAGTCCAAGAACACATGAATCGAGTTCGGATTAAAGTTATGACCATCTCAAGTTGAGGTCACATGAATGGTTGGCTACCCTGGCCAAAAATTCTACCCGACTGGCCCGGTTTAGACCTCGCCTGTCGCCAGCTCTAGTACCCACTGCCCTCCACAGGTACATGGCTGGAATCTTGTGTGACCTCATACATACAGTTTTACTACCAAAAGTTTTTATTATATCATCAAATTCCATCATACATTTTAAACTTAAAGCATTTGTAGTTTTTCCACAAATCCGTATAGCCACTCCAAGGTTTTACTACCAAGTCTCCATATCATATCCTTTTGTATTTATGCTATTTTTATTTTTTAGTAAATTCCTAAGATTCATACAAAATTGTGGGATGCAACCATAACCTCGTAATTTCTCGATTCATATTTACTTCTCGCACTAGCTAAGAGCTCTTCCTATTGAATTATTTCTAGTATCTAGTGTTAATATTTCATGTCTTATTTCTATGAAGTCCACCATCTTGTATTAAAATCACTCCTAAAATGCATATATTTATCGGTTTTATTTTTTTAAAAGTTTTGTTTTATCAAGAAACTAAATCTAAATATACTATACTTCCTAATGAACTTATTGTATGTTAGCTTAAAATCTTGTTATTTGTGGGCTTTGAACTAAAGGTTTTGTGTGGAGTTACTTCTTTATTGCCTTTTGGGCTTTTTCTTTCTTATAAATTTTTAGCATTTTCTTTGCTTATTACTTCTACAATTTCCATGGTTTTACTTAAATTTCTAGGTTCAAATGGATTGATTTTTATGTTCATACTAGATTTTGTTTTTCCTAAATAAGTTTTTCAAATTGTTGGAAAAGATTTTCTATTTTATTCTTTCTAATTTACTTGTTTTCTAACTAATTGTTTAAGTATTTGATCTAATTTTTACTAAGCTTTTTCTTAATATTTATTTCAAATTTTGTTGTTCAATTTTTGTTTTTTCATTTCTTTCAGTGTTCTATCTCCTAACCAGATAATTCTTTTATATAATCTAGTTACTTCAATTAAATTAAATACAAAGTCTTCACTTTTTCTAATTCCTACACATACATAACAATCTATTCTTCTTTATTGAATTTCTTGAATTTTTTCTAAATTTTTTATATCACAGTCACACTCAAATGGTTTTCTTTCTTGCTTTTTATGTTCTTTTAATACTGCTTTTGTTATTCCTAATTGTATTTCTACAATGTTCTTAAAATATTTCTTCTTTTTTAAAATGAGGGTTCATTAATTTTTTACAAAGTTTCTATAATTTCATTCTAATTTCTACTTCTACTTAACACCTAGATTCTCTAAGAAACTTGAACTTTAAATACAAAGATATCTATATAATATTTACTATTTCGTTTTGACTATGGTTTCAGATTAAAACATTCTTCAGAGGTTTCTTTTATAATGTTTTCAGATTCACACAAATATTTAAGAGATACAAGGCTGAATATCTTTAGTAAGGTTTTTAATGTTGTTCTTAAAGCATGCAAAATATCTAAATTTTTCTAAAATTTTCACATTTAATGTAAATTCCTCTATTACTAAGTTTTTTATACCATCATAATCTAAATTATAAACACTAGGAGGATAAAGGAATAAAAGACATAAAATAAACACACACTCATTTAAACATACAAATTCTCTTCTTACAATTTTCATGCAAATCATAAACATAAACTTAACAAAATCATACAAAACATAAATTCTCTTCTCTTTATAATATATACAATATCACAAATATCATTGGCTTAACCTATAGGACTTGGGGGTTGAGAATGTTAGTATTTACAACAAAGAGGCATAAAATTAAACCTAAAACCACATAAGTGCACAAGCCTTCAAGTAGTAAAAGTTGATTTCTTTTTAAAATCTGGATATCGATCGTAAGGGGAAAGTGTGGTTTTATGGGGACTTAGTACCCTGGTTAGTCCAGCTATTCACTATCCAAGAATCAATGATTTAAATGATGATTTCTAAACTAGGAAATAAAAGAAAACAAAATAAATAGGGATGATGAGGTCATTAGCAAGGAATGGATTGAACTAGAAGAAAACTCAAAGATGAAAGACTAGGTTGATTGCTTTTGATGCTTCTTGATTTATATTAATTAAGCACGGTTAAGTAAAAGCATAACTTTGTCTACTCCAAGGAAAAGGTAACAGGTTCACCATGCCTCCTCAATTTCTCAGCACTAACTCGCCATTCACAATTACGTCCTTCTAGATAATTAGTGATTCTTTCTAAGGCAATTTTCCTAGGGCATTCTATTAGTCACAATTATCTTTGTAGTAAAACAACCTGGACTGTGTAAGAGTTGGTCATAGTTAAGTCCTTGCAACCCTCACATACTGTTAATTGATGTATTACCCTAATAAAATCCATTTAGTACTAGACATTTCTAATTTCCTAAACTTCTTAACTATGTTAATTAGATTACCTTGATTAAATCACACTAGCATGAATTGGCCAAGTTCCAACTATCACTATGGAAACTCTACATGAATCCTTTACAAACTAGGTCTCAAACACATTTCCCAATACGATTTGATCACAATAACCCATAATCATCAAGCATTTACATCAACAACAACAATACAAGCATGCTTCCACAAAACTATTCTAAAAATGATATAAATCAAACATCAAATCCAATAATCAACCCTAGAGAATGTTTAGCTACTCATTACAACCCAAAGATCAATCAAAATTATGTCTATTACAACCATAATAATTAAAGAAATAACAACAAAGGAAAGTTTGAAATACAAAATAGATGAGAGATGAACAAGTCTTCAAAATTAGCTCTAAGGGTGAATGAAGCCCTCTAGTAAGTTAGATATTCTAGAAAAACTCCAAATCCAAGCTAAAATAAGCTAAAATAAAAAACCCTAAGTGATTCTAGAAGAAAAGGTAAGAAACCCTATAAATGGTGTCCTCCCCTCGAAATTTGAACCTTCAAATCATTGAAATAAGTGTTTATATAATGCTTTGGGAAATGGACCACAAATAGGGCCAAAAATAGAAAGGCTAGGCCTAAGCTTGACGACGGATATCGTGGCATCGGTGTGAATGTTGCGACAAACCATAATGTCTTGCTCTAGAACTCCTTTGGATGTCGCGACATCCAAGTTGGCGCTGTCAATACATAACCCTAATATATGTCTTCACTCTTTAATCGCGGCATCGCATGCATGTCATGATATACTCAATAGCTTTGTTCAGGATTGTCCTTGAATATCGCGACTACCATCCGATATCGGCCAACCATCGCTACATCACAATTTCTAATTTGCTCTGTGGTTCTGTTTCAGACTGCATGCTTTTCATCATGTTTCCTACAAAATGGTAGGAATAGATGATTTAGCATATATTTCATGATTATGGTGAGATTCACACCTAACAGTAGAGATACAAAACACCTAAGTTTTATGGGTAGAATGTGGGTTATCTAGAGAGATTCACATGTGTTGTGAGGCTTACCATTACATAAAGAATGCCAGCATATTTAAAATATTAATCAACTAATTTGGTTCAACGTACATGATCAACTTAACAAATCAAACTGAAGCTTTCCATCCTTTATCTCACCATTTCATGTTAGCTTCTTAGATTTTAGTTTGTTAATTGTTTTCCTTTTCTTTTTCATCTTAATTTCTTCCATCTAGATAAAGTTAGGAATTATTCTACTCCCTAATATGAACTCATTCCTGTGGGACGATACTCTTACTCTTCACACTTTACTTGATGCAAACGACACACTTTGACACATAGACGCATTTATATACACATACCAGCTTCTAACAAGTTTTCAGTATCAAGTACAAGAATTAGTATGCTTTACTAATATTGAATACCATAATCCTTCTTTACTTTGAATATTTCTTTTTTGTTTATAGTGTTTCATTTTAGTTTGTATATATCTATTTTTCTCTCTCTTGTCTATTTTACTAAGGAATTTTTTATTTTTATATAGCTTAAATCATAATGGATCAAGCCATGAATTAACAACTGAATAGTCCTTCTTACCTTCAACAACTAAGAATGGGAGGCAAAATAGGGATAATGAACATCACTTCAAAGAGTTTAGAAGTCAAGTGTGGAACCCACATTTGTTCATATGGATCATGTTCACTATGGAGGCATCCCATACTTGAACAATTATAATTTTAGATGGGACCGTAAATCACACCTTCATTGGAAAGAAAGCTATACACTTTTCTCTCTCATCACAAGTCTGTCGATCGTTTTTAGAAGAAACGATGACTTAATTGGCTAAAGTAAGGGATGAAATGGAAAATTCCAAGCTCAAATGGCTAATTCAAGTTTAGAGGAAACCATCACAAATTGAGAAGAGGTCAAGTCGATTTGGTCATGGCTTGCTTCAAAGCTGAAAGATCAATGGTTGATTTTGACTATGTACAAAATGGTTTGCCTATGTTTCATGCCAATAAGAAAAGTCAACCTCCACATGAGAAGATGACAAACCTAAAGGTAACCATGTTGAAATGAGAAAAGCTCAAGTTGAATTTGCAACCTCCGGCTGTGCTTTATAGAGAAGTAGAAAACCAACCCATGATCGAGCCGCTTTTTGAAAGTAGAAGCATGAATTTAGTCATCAACAATGGTTGAATTACAAGTCTAGAACTGAATTGTGTTCATGGAAGGAAACAGCGCAATATTTAATTTCAGTTCATTCTACTTAAGAGCTTAGAGACATATCTAAATGCCATTTCCTCATACTCAACTGACGCTCAACAGATAAAGATCCACATATGAAGGAAACATATAGAGAACTAATGGTCAATCACATGAATGAGGAAAATAGAATGGGAATACCTCTAAGGGCCTGTAGAGTTTGCCTAAAATTCATGAGGTGAATCCTGAAGAAGAAATAGAATGTTATGAGGATATTACCTTAAAAAGTGGTAGATTTAGGTTTGTGTGAGGTGACAATGAGGCCTGAGGTTTTATATGAGAAAGATGTTATCCTGAACTAACAGAGGTGCTGAACTTCTGTAGATGATCATGAGGTGAGATGAAAATAGAGTTGTGTTGAGGAAATGATTCACACTCATGAGTGCATCTTAGTTAAACAAGGAAATCGATTGCAATCCATTGTAAAGAGAAAAATATATCACAAAAGATCAAAGACTATAGTCAAGTTGCTAATTGAGTACAACCTATTGGTTCTTAGGAACATGAAGGGAGGAATTGCATTTATTTTTTCCATAGTTTTACGAGTCAAGCTAGATCCCCTAGAAATATAGCTTCAGAGGCAACCCAAGAATCTTTTCTTTTCTTTTCTTTTCCTTTCTTCGGCTTTAGCCTTCTTGTTTGTCATTTAGATAGTTGTTAGATGAACTTTCAAATTTGATTTTTTTTTTTTTTTGTAGGTCCAAGGCTCATGCTATCTCAAGCATGAAATTCTAGGACACAATCTATGAAGTGGATCCTTCGTGAGGTAAGTTTAGTGGTGTCATGTTTGAACATTTAACAAAAAAATCGCCTCACATCACATGTTCGGTCAGAGCACTAGAATTCAAGTCTCATCATGTTGCAACGGCACCTTTATCGTCCAATACATGCACACAAAGGATCCCTTCACACACTACTCATACACACGAGCACCTCACATCGCTACGCGACCATAGTAATGGAAATACCTTGTCACATCACATGTGCCCCATGACATTGCGGATTTTGAGACTATATGTTAGAGACATCTCTGCAATTAATGTCAGATAGACACTATAGATTGCAGAGGAGACACTGTGAATAATCGCGACGTGACCCTGTTTTAAATCCAATAACTGTTCATTATTTTTTTAAATCTCTCATCAATAGCAAATCTCTCTCTCCCTCTGCTTTTCCCCCAACCAACAATATTTAATTAGTCACGCTCATCAACATCACATCACCCTCTATGAGATCTCACCATCCTTTTGAACCCCATTCAAGCTTCAAAGGAGAGTCTACAACCTAACTCACTCTAGAGGAAATTGCTAAATTTGGTAAGATACGTGTTATTGATTTGTTTGAGCTTATTGTGTACTTAGAGTTTTGTTGTTTGTATCGAGGAATTAGGAAGATTTGATCCCATTATCAAACACTTCAAGGATCAGGTTGCCCCCTAGTGCTCTCTAAGTGAATTGCCTCTACTGAGTTTTCAAAGGTTCTAGTACCGACTTAGAAGCTATTTAGCATTCATAGTGTGAGATTCTGTTTAGTGATTGTAGCTTGTGTGATAGAGAGATGGTGTTTAAAGTGAAAATTCAATGAGTGGGCTATAGGAACCCTTGTTGAGTTGAATTGATCTTCCATGGCACCTAAGAGACAAAGGTTATCTAAGAGAGCTTCTAATGCTTCTCCCCCATAAAGAGTATAACCATGACAAGTTCATCACTATAGAAGTCGTAAGAAGGTACACATTTATTGCTAGAAACAAAACTTTCATCTATGAGAAAGGCTTTATATTACTAACACTTCTTTATAAAGGAGAGATAATATATTAAAGAGCTTGCAAACCACCTAAGCTTGTAATCTCGCAGAGGTCGAGTTCTATGTTAATCTTGTTGATCAAGATTTGAAGAGAGTGTGGGTAAGAAGCAAATGGGTGCCTTTTGAAAATGATACCATCAACACTTCTTACAACCCACCCATGATAATGAGGCCTATAGAACTTGATAAGAGTTCAATGACTATGATTTAACATGCTTAACTAATAATCAAGAGAAATGGGACTCCAATCATGAAGGGCAAAGTCTCTAAACTAAGGGTCTTCTTATATCCTCCCAAGGTGGCATCACTATCACCTCAAGGATCCCTTCCCACCACAATGTGTGAAGTAATCCAAGGAGAAGGTCCCCAACTATATACTGGAAACATCAGGTTTGATGTTGGAAAAATCATTGAGGAGGGCATATGGGACAATAGAGATGGAAAGAAGAACTTAGGCTATCCCTTACTAATTTATCAATTGTGTAAAAATGTTGGGGTTGAGATATCCAATCAAGAGGAATGGTTTCCACCCCATAAAAGCACATTAAAAGAGAAGAAAGAGAAATGGGCCACGCTCCCAACCTGAAGGCAACAAAGATGTTCAGACATTGGAGGCCAAGTGAGGAGGAAAAGAAGATAAGAGGAGGCTCTCACCCTATCCAGATCACCCCGAGGAAAGAAACTCTACCCCATGATCCCAGAAGCTATAGCGAGGATGCACCAGATGAAGCATCGTTATTTCATGATTGTGGAATAAATCTGAGAATGAGATCATAGCCCAAAATGCCACAATCTTGAGCAATCAGAGCACCATCTTCAAGTAGCTAGAACGGATCCTATCTTTCCATACCTCCAATGCACCACCACCACCACAGAGATTAGTGTGATGATCAGGCTTGATGAGTACTCTCATTCCTTTACTTATCTTTATTACATTGAGGATAATGCAATATTTAAGTTTGGGGTGGAAATGGGTTCGGTTTGGTTTAACTTGTGCATGCTTTAGCCTTTGTGCCCTTAAACCCTAGAGTTGTTTTATGTTTATAGTAGTATTTTGTTTGTGTTTCAGGCTCGTTTACGAAGTTTTAGCTGTTTATTAGTGCCACGCATGTATTCTTTGACCTATGTTTTTCTTGTAAAGTCTCTATACAAGTTTTGTGTGTTAGTGTGTCTCTACATGTGCTTTTCTTGGTCATAGTATTAGTCTCATTTGAGTTGAATTAGTGTTATGCTTACTATTCGAGGACACTTGAAATTTCATTCAATGTTTGTGAATCATCATGTGGATACTTGGGTATTTTCTGATTTAGGATTAAGTTAGCACAATTAGTTAAGGGTGGACTTTAGTTTGGCCACCCCCATATCTCTCAAATAGATATTTTGAAAAACCTACACAGCGGCTTAATAGCACTAGGTCTATACATGCCACAAATACTTATACCATGGTATTTGACCTTCCTTTTAAATTGAATTTACCTATAGGTAGTTTAACTTTCATGATGACACCTTCAAAAAGGGGTTTCAATGGCCAAACCAAGAAAAGTACAAAAATAAAAGAAAAAGAGAAAAAAGAAATAGAAAAAGAAATTGAGAAAAAAAAGTGAGAAATACAGATGATCCACCTGACCTGGCACAAACAAGGGCCTGCCAAACTTAATGCCTTGAGTCAATCACAGAGCCATTGACTTCTACCATCCGTTGGAACATGTTGCTTCACTTCACAGCAAAGCCATTTTCTAGTTATATTCGTAAAGTTCGAGAGTCTTAATGACCGGTGCCTTTTAACCAACTCAGGAGTTATCAATGTATCCCCCTACGGACAATTCTCCTCAGAACTCCTTAGTGCTTAATCCTACTTAGTCTATGTGTGAATAAAAGGTGCATTCTTATCCTTTATTAGTTAACTTTTCAAAATAGTGAATCGAGTTTGAGTTCGAGCTAGTTGTTGAAAACCTTTGTATACAATCGAGATCTGCTTAAAATCTTCACTAAGTCTCTCTTTAGGAAAAGATCATTGAGAATATGGGGGTGTAACTACTATGTTCAATTATGCTGATTTTGCCTCGGTCCTTTAGCAAGATTGATAATGCTTCTTTTGAATCCTCATGTTGGTTACTTTGTTATCGGGCTTTCTTTCATCATAGGTCCTTTGAATTGTCACTATATCCAATACATGTCAGCCTAGTTTAGTTTGGTTGTGTCTAGTTATATTGTTTATTTGTTTTGTTTTTGTGTTTCTTACTTAGGACATATTATGGAGTTTTGAGGAAAGCATGGGGTATCCAACATACTCATTTTATCCCTATATTTTAGTTAGTTATGTGTGTTTTTATTATTTTAATAAGTGTTCTAATGCACATTTTTTC